>PVJA010003239.1:0-86047 GCA_004027025.1 Myocastor coypus
CACACACACACACACACACACACACACACACACACACATATATATATATATATATATATATATATATATATATATATATATATGGGGGGTTCAGTTATCTTCATGTCTAATTTATTCCTAGAGCGTGAATGCTAAAATAATCTTATAAAGCATCATTATCTCTAAAAACACACATGTAAAGTTTAGTGACAAATGTTCGAAGATTCTTCATTGCTTTTGCATACTCTCAAATTGGTTGCCTATAGATTCACATTATTTAAATGTTACTTCCTAAAGACGTGCATTGAGTGATGAAGAAATCCAATAAGAACACACACTGGTGAGGTGAAATACTACTTCATTGCTGATGGAAGTGTAAAGTAATACAACCACTATGGACCCTCTTCAAAAAACTACAATGAAAAGATTCCATTTGACCCAGTCATTCAAGACTTAATTTTTTTTTTCCCTAAAGAGTTAAAACTATATTACTACATACCTCTACTTATAGAATCATACTTTTTAATAGCTAAATCCTGGAAGTGTTCTATATGCCCATCAACAGATAAAAGGATGAAGACAGTGAGGCTTTTGCACATGATGACATACTACTGTGCTGTAACGAAAGATAAGCCCCAGGCATTTGTAAGAAAATGGATGCATGGGCAGTACTAAAAGCATGCTTGGAATACCTACCGTTCTGGTCTGCTCGATGCATACTGCTTCTAATATTGTATCAATTACTGCTATATTCTCTCTCAAGTAAATGTTTGTTTTAAAATGGTAATAAAAGAAAAGAGACAGGAAGAAAGACAAGAAGCCATAGGATTGTCCTGCTGCAATGTTGTATATGGTTAGATTTCTAAATTTTTGTGTAAAAAATGTGTGATTATTTTTTCACATTTTATAGGGATTTAAAGTGAGTATATCAGAGATTGTCGAGAAATACCTGTTCCACGTTATGTCTAAGGTGTTTGATAATTAGACAGATAGTGCTGTTAAGCTCAACTGCCCATGTTATAGGGTAATATCATGAAGCTTCTCTTCTAGATGGTTAACAACTTAAGTTAGGAGACCATAATATTAAATGAAGTGAATCAAATACATAAGCTTCAACATTACATTACTTCCCTTATATGAAGAGTATAGAGCCAGAGAAATAGCTCAGTAGAATAAGCACTTCCCTGGCAAGTACAGGGTCCTGAGTTCAATCCCCAGTACCACAAAGACAAACAAACAAACCAACAAACAAAAATGAACAAACAAAAAAAAAAGCTTTGAGATCTGGGGAGATAACTCAATAGAACAAACACTTCCCTGGCAAGTGCAGAGGCCTGAGTCCAATTCCTGGTTCTGCAAAAATAAATAAATTAATAATAATAATAATAATAATAATAATAATAATAATATAAAAAGAAAGAGGAAAAAGGTTTTTGTATTCCAAGTATACTTCTGTTGTGGATTTCTAGTTATACTCCAATATGCTATAGGAGCTAACTTTGCAGGATTTCTATTATTTTGGATATGTTATGGTCCTTATTGTCACTATTGGCATGGTCCATTTTAAGAAAGATAAAAAGATAAAAAATTTCTCAGAATAACAAAATATATGAGGTTAGAGTGTAGCTCAGTGCCTGTCTAGATTTAGGGAGGAGATATTGGGAGGTGATGGTGCATAGGTAGAGTGTTAGGTCTTGGGAGAGAAAAAATGATCTAAATGTTATTGTGAACGCAATTGCTCAATATTGTCAGTATATTAAACCTACTGAGTCTTAGACTTTAGGCTTTCAACTCATGTGCTATCCCAATTTTAGTTCAATAAGACTGTTATTTCAAAGGCAATACCATTGGGTGAAAGCGTTAATAAGCATGCTTCCTTCTTCTCTATTTTCAGTATTTCTTATGGAAATGGAAGATTTTAAAAAATATACTCTTCCCGGTGAGAACTCAAAGCAAATTGGTCATTATAATTCAAGAACTTTAAATTTTCCTGATCGTTCCTATATTGGAAATATTAAAATTCACATAATTTAACACTCTAAGCTTCTTACTAATTATGTAAGTATATTTTAACTCCCTTTCGGCTTGCAGTTACTCTAAACAAATTGATTTTTTTTTTTTTTTGTCTTTTTGAGACAGGGTCTCGCTATGCAGTTGAGGCTGGTCCTGAGCTCACTTTTGTAGCCCAGGCTGGTCTCGAACTCGCATCAATCCTCCTGCTTCAGCCTCCCGAGTGCTGGGATTACAGGCGTGAGCCATCACGCCCGGCTTAAACAAATTGATATTAAAGATGTATTTTTATGATTCTTTATAGTATATTAGGATTGCTTTATATAGACATATCACAATCTGTTCATCCATTTATCTGTTGAGATTGATAGACTTACAGACCACATCATGATTTACCTATTATGATTTGCGCTGCTATAAACATAGACAATAGGAAGTAGGAGAATACACAATTTGAAATGGGGAAGGGACTCAATATATTAGAGTAGGGGAATTGGAGGGAAGTGATAAGAATAGAGAAAAGGAGTGGGAGTGTGTTGTGTGCATAGACCGTCACCGCAAGAGAAATGTAAACATCACTGCATACTACACTCATGTACTAACCAACTAACAGCTCAGCAGGACTAAATTATAGACTGGCACATTGGGAAGTTAAAGGATGACATATCTATATGTGTACAAAAATGTACATGCATAGGTCTAGATGGGGAATATCTGGCAAGGGTGGAATTTCTACTTGTAGGGTTTTGAGAAATCACATACTGATTTCATAGTGGTTGTAGCAGTTTACATTTTCACCAACAATGTAGATGGTTTGCTTTTCCTTTGCAGGCTTGCCAGACTTTATTGTTGTTTACTTCTTTGTTGATAGACATTCTTTCTGGAATAAGATAGAATAAAGAAGGATGGATTTATATCAAGCATAGGGAAATAGATGTGCCTGGAAGCAAGCCAGTTGCATAAACTTAAGTTTATGAGTACTCTGATATGACAAGTCCAAAGTATAAATAAATAAAGGATAAATAAAATATTGACAATTGGAAATAAGGAGGCAGATGTCTAATAAATGGAAATATATACCTGTACCAACTACATACAATGAATAGATTACGTATCACAAATATGTGCTAATAAATAAAACATGTTAGTAATGCTGAACGAGTATGTTTGAAGTAAGAAGGTGTATATTTTTTTAAAGAATGTTTTTATTTTTTTCTTGTTTCAGAACATTTGTTTGTTTATTTATTTATTTATTTATTTTAATGGCTGGCTCAGCCTGCCCTGAGGGCAGGGCTGGCGCAACATGTGGTGCCGGGGATCGAACCATGGTCCCCACAGCCGCCCAAGATTTCCTGAGCAGGCGCTTTAGACCACTGAGCCATCCTGCTGGGCCCAGGAGGTATATATTAATGGGATAAATTGTAATGTATCTTTTAATGTAGTAAATATTTTTAAAATTCAATATAATTATGTTATAACTGGCACTGAAGTAGAGGAAAAGTGCTAAGGCTATTATTTATAGCATAGGAGGAAAATAGAACAAAAATAAGTATTAGAATCCTATCTTTATATTCATTTATCACTTGTGTGTGATTAAATGATAGCAAAGTTGACCAAAAAGCATTTACACTCTAGCAAACATATTTAGAAAATGTTTCCTATTTATAATGTTGCCAATATTAATAGGGCTTTCATTATGTAAGGATACATTCTCTTTTTATTCTTACAGAGTGCAATGGATTGACAACTGGTGATCAACTTGTAACACCCAGTGGAACTGAACTAGGGCAGTTCTGGGTGTCTGGCACCCACCAGAAGACTGTTGCCAGCAGCATCAGAAGCAGGACTGGAGAAAAGATGCTTCAGAGTAGCCCTTAGAGAGCTGCTGGCTCTCCTGGGCTGTTGATTCTCTAGGCAGAGCTTGTAATACTGGCTTTTCTGATGAACTGAGCTGTTACCATGATTGGAGAAGGTCAGTACCTTATCGCTGAGGATGGTTATGGTTCATGTTGGGTTCAATCTTTGAGCATCACTTGCTGGACCCAGAGGGGAAGATGATGCACTGTCTGTCCCTTGGAGAAGCTTGTTAAGTTGTCTTTCTTGATGGAATCTCAGCTTTGGCAAAGAAGCGCAGGACCTCACTGTGCTCAGGATGGCTAGGGGAGCTTTGGAGGAGCTCTGGTTCTTGCTTCAAACGTCACTTCCTGGCTCCAGTGCAGATCCCTCAACCTACTAGCAAAGATCTGTTATCTTGTCGACACAGCCACCTCCATGGACCTTCAGACCTTCCCAGCACAGATCCATGAAATAGGCCTGCAGGAGGCATTGCTGAGGGCTTTGGGTCCTCAGCTGGATTCATGCAGGACACCACTGTGGGATTCAGGCCCTCAGATGGATTCTTTAGTCTTTAGTGGATGAAAGAGTGGATTGATTTCCTGTAATCCTTTTGATTATGACTCTTTGTGTGACTATTATAAAGTAATTTTTTCCTAGCAGCTGATTTTGATTTTTTTTATTTTAGAACTTTTTATTGCATCTAATAAGAAATAACTGCGACAGTTTCAATACACGTTAGTAGTACATTTCTAGTATTCGATACAATGCATATTGTTGTTCTCCTAGTAGTTATACAGAGCACAGGGTGTAGATGTGATAATTTTTGTAATCATTATTGGTACAAAAAACTTTTTCTTCTCATTAAACTAAGAGAAAGCCCTGGCAACAGTTCTACAAAGCACTATACATGGTTTCAAAGTAAATCCTGAGGGGATTTGACTGATCTTGGGAGATACGAAAGTTCCTGTTTTGTTATACAGGTCTTGCTTTAACTTGCCTTTAAGCACTCATCAGTAAAGTTTAACCATGAGGCATAAAATGTAAAGCTAGATCAGTATGCTTAGCTGTAAAAGGCTTAAATCAAAAGATTCCATCATTGACAATTTTCCCAATAACCCACTGCAATTATGGAGCATTGGATTATGTACAACTACTTTCTCTTATAAAGTAATTTTGAAATCCACAAATATAGCTGAGAGGCATGAGCACCCACCTGGAAAATGCAAGATCCCAAGTTTGACCGCTGACTTATTTTCTTTTCTTATTTGTAAGTGTGACATATTATGAAGACTCAAAATCCACAAAATGTAAATGGGTGTATGCCAAATTTTCAGCTTCACTTATGGATGTGTTTACTTAAACAGTCACTGTGAAGAATGATTAGATTAATACTTTTTTTTTTTTTTTTTGTCTTTTTGAGACAGGGTCTCACTATGCAGTTCAGGCTGGCCTTGAGCTCACTTTTGTAACCCAGGCTGGTCTTGAACTCATACCAATCCTCCTGCCTCAGCCTCCCAAGTGCTGGGATTACAGGCGTGCGCCACCACGCCCGGCTCCAGATTAATACATTTTATTTTACTTTATCATCACAAAGTTTCACTGATAAGTTGTGTAGACATTTAATGTACACACATATTGATCTGAGATCCTTAGTCAGTTATCAAATAAAATGACATGGATTCTTTTACTCTGATACAAGCCTTCCCAAACTGCTCTTCGTAGATATTCCAACTGGCATCTTATCAGCAATCTGTAGAACCTGGCATACTTGGAAAACAGTCTTTGACCTTGAATGACAAGTTATTACTCTTCCATTCCCAAAGATTGCAATAAATATCACAAAAAATTTGTTAGGTTTTGTGTAGAGACTCTATAAAGGGACAAGGAGCCAACCTCAACGTGACAGTTTTGAAATGCTTAAACACTCCACCATGTGGCATCGCGTCTCCACCATAAAGGCACTCGGTAATTTCTCTCATCTTGTTACATTTCTATTATGTGAATAAATGTGAGTCTCTCTGGAGGGGACCCTGATTTTCACTTATCTAAATGCAGAGGAAGGAAAGAGATGAATAAAGAATGTTGACTGAGGTGTGAGATTTCCGGAGGGGCGCCAAAGCCTTCCTACTGGCTTGCTGAGCAACTTTTGCTCGGGCTATCTCAGTTCCTTTGTGAGCGCATTGGTGTATGTGCTCATCAAAGAAATGCGATGTGCATGAAGATGAAAAGGAAAACAGGGGGAAAAGTCAGAGCAGGAAAATAAAAACAAGGCTTAGCAGTGCTGTAAATTGCTTGTGCACGTATAATGTAACAGTGTCTAGGGAACAGTGTTCTGAGCCTCTTAGCACCATAAGCAGAGAAAAAGTAAGATCAGTTGTATAGTACCTAGTGCCAAGGAAGAAGGTGATTTATGCAGTAGCAACACATCTATTTCTGGCTCTTACTTCTGAGAAGCTTTCTCCAGAAGATTCTCAATAGGAATAAAGTGTTCGGCAAGAATTCCACACCAAATTCTTAACATAGTTCACAGACGGATTTCTTATTTGTCCTTAATCCACGATAAAAGCCATGCACGTCTCTAAGTAAGTGGCACTGAAGGGGGTTCCTAGGCAAGCGGTTAGATAGAAAAAAAGGTTCCGGGTCTTTTTTTTTTTTTTTTTTGTACGAGGGCTTGAACTCAGGACCTTGAGTGTGCACAGCAAGCACTTCTTTCACTGAGCTATCTCTTTCCCCCCACCACGTGGGGGGGGCGTCATCTTATCTAACCCAATTCAACTTCAGCTCTGACCTTAAGTGTCAGTCATGCTGTCTCCTGGAATCAGCTTGCATAGGCTTCGTATGCCTACGCAATATGTGCGCCTCTGTGTTCTCATCAGATGGTAATACTCACTGTTAATAATTATCATTAATAATAACTATGATTGATTGTCTAACACAGCGGTTCTCAACCTGTGGGTCGTGACCCCGGTGGGGATCTAACGACCAAAACATAGGGGTCACCTAAAGCCATCAGAAAATATTATTTATTTGAAATAGTTGTTATATTTAAACCATGCTATGCCATGGTGAAGTTTTATTTTATTTTTTATTTTTTTATTTTTTTCTTGTTTCAGAACCTTTGTTTATTCACTCATTTTTACAGCCGGCTCAGCCCACCCCGAGGGCAGTACTGGCGCAGCATGTGGTGCTGGGGATTGAACCGGGGTCCCTGAAGCAGCCCAAGCTTTCCCAAGCAAGCACTTTAGACCTGGCCATCCCGCCAGGCCCCAGTGAAGTTTTATTTATTGGAATTAGTAATCAATATTTCTCAACATATAATTGAATATTGTTTTTGTGATTAATCATTATGTTTAAATTATGTTTGATGTGTAGCAATAACAATACATAATGCACACCAAGTATTTACATTCCAAATCATAACTGTAGCAAAATCACAGTTTTGAAGTAGCCACCAAAATTATTTTTTGGTTTGAGGTCACCACAACATGAGGAACTATACTGCAGGATCACAGCATTAGAAAGGTTGAGAACCAGCAGTCTAACAGCTTTGAGTCAAATATCCCCTTCCATGTGTGTTAATCTATATTAAAGAAGGTAAGGGGAAAAGTCTTTTTTTTTTTTTTGAAAAGTCTTGATAACAACAATGGAGATATTATCTTTGTTTAGTAAGTTCAAGTTTTGCTGTCTGACACACAATGGGCAGAAGACAGTCTAAGCTCTTTAATCTATAACCTTATCAGTGGCCTGCATCCTCAGTACCAAAGAAAGAATCCCAGGCAGGGAAGGCACCCATCCTCCACGGTGGACAGGCCACAGGCCTAGCAATGCTTCTGGAACTAAGGAAATGGATGGAGATCACTACAGAGCATCTCTGAGAAGGACAGAAAATATATCAATTAGTTTTCTACATGTCCTTGCGACTCTGTCCCAGTGCTAGGCCCCTTGCTTGAAGGGCAGTGGATTCCTATGAAGTGAATCTCCATGAATCCGTGGTCCGGGCTGAAAGCCTATAGTGGCCTGGGAGGCTGTCTGCCTCAGAAGGAAAGACAAGGGCACAGCTGAGAGTGACTGGCTCCAACTGTGATTAAGTAGACAGAGACCACAACTGCGGGCATTTCGCTCAGGCCGCGACTGTCAACCTAGAGATAAGACAAGTCTCCCAACCAGCATAACACACTGCTTGAGGAAGTCCTTGTTCACCAGCTCAGTTTCTCATGCTTTCTTCAGCACCTCTTTCCTTTGTTTGAAAACCAAATAAATATGGGCTTCCCAGAGAAGTTCTTTGTCTCAACCCCCAAAGAATCTCGAATTCTGCCGGAGGGTTTTGATCCTCCTGGAGTCCTCAAATCACACGATTTATCTCTTTTATTTAAGCCTTCACCATCCATTTGCTCAAGAGATTTTGGGACTGATCAGTCCATGATAGGAAACCATTATCCTCCTGGTGATCAATAGCTGATGATTCAGTTATGTGCTCCTAACCATTCAGTGCTATTAAAGCTTAGATTTGGCTAAAAGGCTTCAAGGAAGTTAGCCATTGTAATAGCTACATTTGTGCATGCAAGAAAGGCTTCAAAGGGCCAGAAGAAAAAGCATTTGCAAGGTTTTATCACAAACAAAATGACACATTTTTAGAGAGGAAAATACATTTAATGCGAATTCAACATTATGCAATATACATACGTATAAAATCTTATATGTTACATCACTACTATGCACATTTTAATGATGTTAGGTGTCTGTTCAAATAACTTTTTTTTTTTTTTTTTTTTTTTTTTTTGAGACAGGGTCTTGCTATGCAGTTCCAGCTGGCCTTGAGCTCACTTTGGTAGCCCAGGCTGGTCTCGAACTCACACCACTCTTCTTGCCTCAGCCTCCCGAGTGCTGGGACTACAGGCATGCGCCACCACGCCCGGCTTGTTCAAATAATTTTAACAAAATAGAAACAATCTTAAAATTCCAGCACTTGCCAAGGGCCATGGGACTGCCAGTCATCAAAACCGCGATTGTCTGAATTCAAGTGGAGCAGGACTTTCAGACTTCCAGAACATTTCCAGTTTCTTCCTGTGTCTTCATTCTGAATCACAAACTGAGTGTAGCAGGGACATCTGAATGGTTAACATGAGAATAAGCAAAGGGAACAGTCCCCCAACCTATGCACACCACCAGGTGTCTCTTAGATTTGATCGTGCGTGCATACTCTGATGAAATTTTGTAAATGAGTGTTTGAGCATCTTTGATATAAGCATCACATTTATGCACAAAAAGAAATCACCCATCTCCTAGACAGTTCTTCATCAGCTTAAGAGAAGTCTTCTAAAATATGTATCATCTTCCAGCTTATTTTAAACATCAGTGCTTGCCTAGTAATATTTCCACATTTCAGTGATAGGAGATCCACCTCGCAATTCAGCCTCTCCTGATTTCTTACTCCTGCGTTGTGTGTGCACACCTGTGTGCACACATGCACATGCTTTGGTATAGAGTGACTGTCACAGTCGACACTAGCGGTTTGACTCTCACAATTTGGAAACTCATTTAATTCATCAGTGGTTGAAAGATATGGATGGAGTGGTACACTTTGATCTCACAGCCTGGTAGAAACATAAAACCCAGATCAGTATGTTAGGGAAAACTAAGAATAGGGATTATTCTACCTAACTCAGGAGCATGTCATTGATAGTAAATGAGGAATGACTTTCTATGAAGTGATATGTGACACCCACCATGTGCAAAGGAGTTGTGCCTGCTCTGTCTGCAGTCTCCTGGGTTACATTCTGTAGAATCAATTCATTTGTTCTGGACCTTCCATTTATAATGTATCTCCCCATATTAGTCCTACCCAGTACCACTTTCTTGGAAAACGATTAAATGCCTTTCATCTTGGTCTTCTAAATATGTACCATTTCTAATGTCCTTATAAGTTATTATTATTATACTCTTTAAAATAAATTTTAAAGGTAAGAAAGACAAGAATAAATTAAGGTTTATGGAAAGCAAGCATTAATATTCAAATATTTGTCTAATCTTGTGTAGCTGTATCTGATCATCTGAGCAGATTTGACAATAAAAATAGATACTATAACAACTATTGTTAATTAGCTATTCTTGTTTTGAAAGTCGGTAACATATGTATTGTGTGTTACCTTGTTTTTGTCTTTGTTTCTGCTATTTGTTTTTGGTTTTGCTTTTACTCATCAAAATAAAATAAAAATGAGATTATTTAGGCAAGCTACCTACTGGGTCTGTCAGACTTCAGTAAACTAATGGGTTTTCAGTGTTCCAGGAACAGCCTAGGCCTTGCTGATTTGCATATTCATTGATCCATATGCATATTCATATTTTTGTGGAGCGTCTTGGGAAATAGGTGCCTGGGCAGCAAAATAAGAAAAAAGAAAAAAAGACCCAAATGTCCCTAGGACCTGGAATCTGGAAGCCATATGAGTCCTTACAGTCCCACCTTCTAGGGGACTGTGTCATGATCTCACCCTGACAAGGGTTTCTGCTGGTAAAGCAATAGCTTCTTGAGTAAAAGAGGAGCCCCATCCTACGAGATTAGCAGGAGGCTATTTCCGGAGAAAGCCGAAGGTCTTCGGCCCCGCATGGCCAAATACTACTCCTTCCAGCTGCAGCCCCATTGGCTGTGGGTCTGGTTTCCTGCGCATGCTCACACCATTCGCCTCTGACTGGACTGTCTCTGTTTCTGCCTTCAACACATCAAGTACAAGGATAAGGTTCTTCCCTCTTCCAGATGAGCTGCGCCCAACGTAAGCTGAGGGCCTGCACTCACAGTAGCAGCTGAATACTCTTCTTCCTCTAAAGTCAGTGGGAGAGCTACACAGTCTCTCTGTGTACAAGACAGGCAAAACTGGGGAGAAAGCGTTCTTATTTCTTTACGTACATTATTACCACAGGTACAGCAGACCAGAAAACTTAAAGAGAGTAGGGAATGTTTAGAGAGGAATATTGGCCCAAACATTCCTGGTAGAGAACAGGAGTTGTTTAGCAAGTGAAAGGCAAAAGGAGGGCTGGAGAGATGGGTCAGTGATCTACGCACCTACCTGGCAAGTGCGAAGACCTGGGTTCAATCCCTGATACTCCGTGCCATGCCAACCCTGGAAACCTAGGTACATGGTGCCAGCCACCTAAACTGGGCATGGTAGCACATGTCTATAATCTCATTGCTAGGGAGGCTGAGACAGGAGGATCACTGCTAGTCTGAGCTGCATAGCTAGTCCCTGCACTGAACAAATATAGAAAGAAAGAGAGAGAGAGAGAGAGAGAGAGAGAGAGAGGGGGGAGGTAAGAAAGAGCGAAAGAAAGAAAGAAAGAAAGAAAGAAGGAAGGAAGGAAGGAAGGAAGGAAGGAAGGAAGGAAGGAAGGAAAGAAGGAAGGAAGGAGCAGGTGCATGCTACACAGGCAGCCAGGGTGCTGGACTGTCTCTGTGTGGTGCATATTGCGAAGCTTAGGCCCAACATTTTGTGGGGGACGACACTGCTGCTTTAAAATAAAATGTATAGAACAAGTATTCTGTGACATGTGAGGAAATTATATTTTATTTGTGATCAATAGTAATGTCATTTTTAAAAATGCAAAGAAAGGTGGGGCTGTTACGATTGTTTCCTAAGTGATCCGTGCATCGAGAAGGTGACACTGTGGGGCTGAGAGACGGCAGAACTTGTGTAGCAATGTGAGAACCGGAGCCATCGCCTCACTTCAGTTATCACGGCTTTGCAGGCAATTAAATTAGAAGAGGAAAATTTACCCAATTAGAACTGTCTTTGTCATGGCCTGAGGACATTTTTTTAAATGACAGAATAAGCAAAAGTATGCCAAGGAGAAATCATCCCCCCAGAAAGAAAAGCCTGTCATTACAAGACAGGTTTCATCACTTAAAATTAAAACCATGTACCAGAATTTAAGATGAAGGGTTTCCCTACGTGCGTTTGAGCAACTAGATGATGCCCGCTGGAGGCCCCCAGGTGTGCTGCCTCCAGGAAACCGCTTGGAACAGTTCCTGCGCTCCTCAGTCTTTGCACGGCTTTCTCGTAACTTTAAATGTCATAAAAATGAATTTATACTTTACAATGACATATTTATATATTCTTACGTACTTGCATCGGATGATTTCTCCTTGTAACAGAGACCATTTCATTTAGTGAATGAGAAGGGCGTGGATGAGAGGATATCTATGAAATTTACTGCATTGCAAACATGCCCCAGTGCTGAACACGCATGCCAAATAAATTACGAATGACAGGTAAGAAGGAATCTAGTCTTGCTCAAATCGGGTGTTTAATACCGAGGTTAACTGATATTATTCTTCTCAGCAAGTCAGGTCCGGGTTACACAAAATCTTCATCTCCCCTGCTTGATGCACAGCAGAACACCACGAAGCATGAATGTCACTGTAATACACTCCCAAAGTTTTTCTTCATTCTTTTCTTTTCTGTAGCTGCACCGGTACAATGGGCAGAAATTTAGGACTGATGTCAGCGTGGCTACGGAGAGCAACTCTTCTGCGAAGCCTGCCCTCCTCCACACGGGAAGGGAGCGTGAAGCCAGTAACGATTCCCAAATGGGACCGCCTGGAACCCATTTCCTGCGTTAGCCTGGCCGTGCCTCAGCGGCGGTGGTGACCAGTGGGGCTCACGCTTTAAGGAATGTCATCCTTGGAGTCCAGGCTGGCACGGTGCCCAGCACCTAATCCTGTGGGGGCCTCCAGGGTGCCTGAAAAGGTTGCATTGTTCTCTCTCGGTCTCCTTCTTGCCTGATGCCCTGGGCCTCTCAGCATTTCAGCCCCATAACTTACCCCCCATAATAGCATTGCGTGGTCTGTTTGCAACAGTTAGGGTGGACATTAGTAGCTTTTCATAAATTTTAGAGTAATGGGTCACTGTTTTTTCCTTTCTGAGATCTCATTTTTAATAAGCATCAGAGCAGGAGAGGTCCATACTTGAAGTTTGTCAGGAAGGTGGGGTAAGGAGGGAAGGAAAGAACGGGTATTAAGAACCAAGACAAGATTTATTCTCTTTAACTTTTTCCTAAATCCTAGCCCTGGACACTTCTAAAATTTTATGGAGATGGAGAAAAGCAGATGAAACCTGTTCATAAATTAGACCAAAAGTCAATCTTCTTATCAGTTTCAGAAAGGGCTAGAATGTCTTCTGAGTGTCTTGGAAGGAACAGTTCATTCCATTCCTGATGTTCCCTCTGCAGATAGATCAACTGATGTAGAGTTATCGATCCTTACGTTCTCATGGGAAGGTTCAGGCAGGCCTGGGTACCAGTGTGGCAAGGAAACTGTAGAGCTTATGTGTTAAAGTTTCCTTTATTCATTCAGAATTTTTTTTTATTGCAGGACTGGGGTTTAAACCCACAACCTTGCACTTGCCAGTCAGGCACTTGTTCCACAGAGCTATCTCCCAGCCCTTTATTCATTCAGATTTAGAAGTGACTGGGTATGGTTTCATTTTTAATTAAATAACATCTGGTGCTGCTGAAGCCAATACTTGAGAAATATTCTTCATAAGCCAGTTTGATACCTCAATTGATAAGGATTATTTGTCATAATTCACATGAAAGTGAATTAAAATGGGATGAACAGGACATCAATGGTAATGATAGCCAATTTTAAATGTCTCTGATCCAAAAAGAAAACAAACTATGTATTTGCTAAGAGATTGTAGGTGCGAAGAACAGGTCCATGTTGTGGGATGGTTTTCTTAAAGACATTTTAGATCCCCTAGGTTAAGTCATAAGATTCACTCTTCAGCTTCAGACTAATAATGATTTTTCTGCTTGAGGATTTTGAAAAAATGTATTTTACCATCTTAAACTTCCTTAGATGATTGCATAGCTGTTTCAATTATCCCTATGCTTTTATGGGAAATAAATATTTGCTCTGTTGCTTTTGGCTTTCATTTGTTTTATGGCCCGCTCAGCCCACCCTGGCGGTGAGGCTAGTGCAGCATGTGGTGCCGGGGATTGATCTGCGGTCCCTACGGTTGCCACAACTTTCCTAAGCAGGCACTTTAGACCCCTGAGCCATCTTGCCAGCTCTAGGTTATATTATATATATTATATTATATTATATTATCTTATATTATATTATATTATATTATATTATATTATATTACTTAGGTACCAGGGATCACACTCAGAACCTTGCTCTTGCCAGGCAGGTGCTTATGCTGCTGAGTTATCTCCCTGGCTCTAGGTTTTTATTTAGAGTGGTCAGTTTCTTAAATTTATCAGCAGTATTGGGGCAAGGACTGCTTAGTTATTTTTTCCTTGCAAAGAGAGAGCATGCTGTGGTAATAATTGGCTATCTTCGGGCTTCAGTAGTCCTCACTCTCTAAGCGAAAGAGATGCCACTTTTCTTGTGTTCCACATATTTTTAGTACATATGTTTTACATGTAATTGGTTTCATTTTGGCAGATTTGTATTTTCACATAACATATTTCAAATAGTCTGTATTTCTGATGATTTACTTACATCACTCTCTAAAAAAGGCTTCCCTGACATATTGCCAGCATCATAGATAGGACCCTCAGTGACGAATACTGAGAGGAGACTGATGACCTGGAAAGAGAGAAGTTTGAATCAACAGTACTATTGTTGAGGGAGATTTTCTGGTTGCCATTAAGGTCTTTATTTATTTATTTTTTCTTTTTACTAGTTCTGAAGTTTCATTGCATGCCATGAAAATAAATGGAGTGAATTCTGATTTCAGCATCTGTGGAATTTATTCAGAATATTTATACACCCCAGGAGGAAGAATTATTGTAACATTTTAGGGTTGGATTTCCTGCCGGTCAATGAGACAGATCTGCCTTATGACTCTAGGATTCATGGAACATTCACCGAGGCTCTGAGTCCCTCTGTTGGTTCTCCAGGATATTTTCGCCTACTGAGCAGACAGACCGGGAAGACTGCGCTTGTGTGTCCTAGACAGGAAGATGCAGGGCTGAGGATGCAGATGCTCAGGTGGAGCCCCTTACCTCAGGTCATTCTCTCTGCAGAGCCACTTCAGGGCTACAGTGACATGTCCTCGCCTGGTCTCTGGATGCTCCTGTGCTCTCCTTGTCATTGACCCCTCTAGTCTTGGTTAACAGCGTCTTTTAAAAAATGAACCACAACACAACACTCTCCCAGTTTCCGCATAAGTATGATTTTATGATATTAGCAATTAGACCCTAGAGATGATTCTACTAGAATTCACGTTGCATCCTCAGTAGGTATCGCACTATAGTCATCCTTTCACTTTACTATGGAAAGGCCGGTGGGGAAGGCGTTAGCTAAGGAACTTTGAGGGGAGACATCAGTTTGCAGGGGTGCCCGGATATAACTATGATCAGCAGGAGCAGCGCTGACACATCACGGGAAGCACATTCTTCATTGTAGCTCATTAGCTCCCACACTGAAGGCTTGGGCCAAAACCATTCTTTCACCCTGTAGTACTTTGGGTCCCAGTTTTGTTTGTAATTTTTTAAATATTTTATTTATTTAACTGTGCGATGTAGCCGCTCTCCTCTCTCAGCCTGCCCAGTACTGGGATTACAGGGATGCACCACCATGCCCAGATTTGATGGCCAGCATGGTGCCCTTGGGCCTCTGGGGTTAGCATTCCATGCAGTACTGGGGACCAAATCTGAGTCCTTAACCTTGCCAGGTAGGTGCTTAGACCACCAAGCTATCTTGCCAGCTTTGTTTGTATTACAATCAAAATATCTCTGAGCACTTCCGTGCACCCACCAGAGCAACATTATTAACCCTGGTTTTGATTGAGGTTATTGACAAAAGTAAGCCATGTAAATGTTCTATGCCTGGTGGCTTGGAGCCTTTAAGAAAGAAGCTTGAATCTTTTCATTCCAGAAGGTTCCTGTGGCTCCTGACTCAGAGCCCAGGCTCATAGGAGCACCCTCATTTTGAAGCTTTATTTGCCTTTATGTTCAGGAAAACCAAAGTGGGACCTAGGGGTTAGCAAATAAATGTGTCCCCAGGATGAGTGTGTAGAAACAATGGACTTGGATCAGCTGCTGAATTTCACATTAGCAGAGTGAAGATCTGGAGGGAGACAGGGGCTCATAGAACTTTCCAGCTGAAGTTCAGATGAGGCAGCCCTTTGTTTCCAATTTACACCACGAGGAAGACCAGCTTTGCTCATGACTCTGTGGAGAGTCCTCCTGAGTTGGGAGTCCAATATTAGAAATCCACTTGGCTACAAAATCTGAGCTACGTGCTCTCCCTCCCCATCCCACTGCAACCAGGAGCAAGCTGTCCCATGCCTATATCCTTTGCTCCCTTGGTGACAGGGGTCAGTCTTTGTGCCTCCTGATGGGGCACAGAATAGAGTGTAAAGTCAAAACTTTAGCCATGCGCTCAGTTGGAAGAGTTCATACTCTCTGACTTCTACAAGCGTTTTCACATATTGTTTGTATCAGATAACTAATCTATGATGAGCCCTCCCACACTTGGCTTTGAGCACTGGTAGTCGTGTTTGAAAAACTGAGTTAATTGTATTAAGTGGGTATGGTCTTATGAGGGGGAATTAAAACCAATCGCATCGTGCAAGAAAGGACATGTGCTTAGGCAGAAAGTGTGGATGGTTTTATATGAAGTTATTCCTACATAAAAACAATTTTGGAAACTAAAAAAAGCATGTGACACGAGACATTAAAAGGAGTTTGAATGCATGCTACAGTAAGACTTTTGCAAAGCAAATAAAACCATCAGCGGAGAATGGGAGAAAATTAAAACTTATCCAGTAGAAATGTGTAAAGCGGCTGACATTTACAATGTGTCAAGAAGGTAAACAACTCGGTAGAAAAAAGCAACAAAACAGTTTTTAAAAATGAGCATAGTAGTTGAATACATAGCTCTCAAATAAGACATTTAAACAGATGAATGGGAACACATACATATGAGATATACCAACCTATAAATGAAAACATACCCCGAATAACTAATCTGAAAAGAATGAAAATCACAACCAGAAGGAGCTATTGCACCACTCTGTTTAGAATGCTTATTATCAAAGCTACAATGTGTACCAAAGGCTGCGCTGGGTACGCAGAAATGGAAAGTGAAGGATGCTGCTGTGGTTTGCACCATACCGCAGGAATGCAGGGAGCATGTTTCTCAAGGTAAAATAAAAAATAAAATACCATCTGATGCAGTAATCCTGCTGCTGGGCACATAGCCAAAAGAAATGACATTGGTTTGTAAGAGAGATGCCACATTCCTTTGTTTTGTCACAGCACTAGTCACCATAGTTAAGATGTGGAAGCTATCCAACTGCCTATCAGTGGTAGAGCAAGAAAGAGAAGCACTTACACACTGGAACACAATCAGCCAGAGGTAGAACGCAGTGCCCTCACGGGAGGCAGTGCGGACGAGACTGGAGGACATGACGTTAAGTGAAGAAAGGCAGACAGCAGAAAATAGGCCCGGCAGTTTACATTCATGTGTGAAATCCAAATAAATAAAGTTGATCATTTAGAAGTTAGGAATCAGTCCGATCTCTGGGCCTGCCTTGCCAGTCCTCCTCCCGGCGTGCACAGAGATGGTAATTGAGACTGGGCGTGGTGACGCGCACCTGTAATCCCAGCTCTTGGGAGGCTGTAAGCAGGTGGATCACTAGGAGTCCGAACTAGTAGTGAGATCTCGAGTACACCATAGACTCTTCCCTAAAATATAAATGAAAAGAGAAAGAAAGAAAGAAGGAGAAAGAGAAGAGAAGAGAAGAGAAGAGAAGAGAAGAGAAAAGAAAAGAAAAGAAAAGAAAAGAAAAGAAAAGAAAAGAAAAGAAAAGAAAAGAAAAGAAAAAAAGAAGTTAGGAGTCAGAACCATGGGTACCAGAGACTGGGAAGGGACCGGAGGGTATTTGAGAAGAGTAACATCATTGGTCCTAAGTCACAGGGGAAGAAATTTTCAGGTTGTAATGCGCACAGAGTGACTATTGACAATGGTAATAGAGTATGTATTTCAAAATAGTGAAATGATAGGAATCTTCATGTTTTCACTACAATAAACATTTAAAGTGTTATTGGGAAGACAGCTCAGTAGAATAAGTGCTTGTCTGGCAAACGCAAGGACCTGAGTTCAATCCCTGGTTCCACCAATATATATATATATATATATATATATATATATATATATATATATATATATATAGTTAATAAAGTTAGTACATTAGTTTGCCCATTATACAAACTAAACATGTACCAAAATAGCAGCCAATTCTCCATAAAGTTGACTATTATTATACGTCACCTAAAAATAAAATAAAACAGTAAAAAAAAAAAAGAAAGAAAGAAAAAAGAAACTTCCTCCTTTTTTGTTTCCCTGCACAGCAGGACTGAGAAATAACTGAATCATATTTTCAGAATTGTTGAAAAATATGTCAGTAAGATTTTGTGTCACTGAACTTCCCAAAGCTATTTGGGGATGATTTTGGCAGAAATATCAGAAGTCGCTTATGATTCAGCTAAGAAGAGCAGAGACCCAAGGGCAAGTCAGGTCACTTCTGGGGAAAAAAAAAAAAAAAAAAAAAAAAAAAAAAGTTGCCTTCCTGGACAAGGACTTTGCTAGAGGATGAAGACTTTTGTGTCTCCAAATTTGCCTCAGAGTATGGCAACAATTTTATTTCAATATATGGCCATCAATTTCTGAAATCCCCTTATCATGTGAGAGCAACAGTGGTATAAATATTCTTACTTTGTGAACATTAATCATGAGCTAACAGAAACTAGTCTACATGCTATTTGTATTCATAATTCTTGAGTAGCAATGGTGATATCCAACCCAAGTCTCAATTTTAGAAGTGTTAAAATTTGAGCAATTCCAAATAAAATCAACGTAAGATTTGTTTCTCTCCTAAACAATCCCACCAGGAAATAACTCTCTTATTAGTAATTATTAGATGGGGCTACTCTACGCCTTAACACTCACACTACTGCAAACATCTTATTGCTCCAGTAGGTAGACACTGACTCCCATGGGTGCCCCTATCCAGAGGAAACCCCCGTGCTCTTGGAGGGCTGACAGCCCTAAGGATTATTGTGAGTCACGCCTTTATGCCAGAAGAGTGAATCCAGGCCATGGAGGTTGCTACTCTCGCTACTCTTCTCCGAAGGATGTAATTTCTAATAAAAACATGAGAATACACTAAGTGCTTTGGAGAAAACTAAGGCAGGTGTAGTGATAGTCTTCCTAAACCATAGGCTCTGTACGACCAAGCATGCATGAGCTATTCCAGCGCTTTTGTCATGGAACTCCTCGATAAAAAAAGAACAGAGAGCCAACTCTACGCCTTCAGATATATATGGACTATTCATAAAAGTGGAAGAACTTTTGCAACACGCTCACCCCAGAAGAGAGAAATGATCATTAATTTACACTTATAGCATTAATTAAATCTATAACATTCTATAGCAAGAAAATTAAGCTGGAAATGATTAGATAAGCTCGCCATTTTCAAGTGCTTATTTTATTTTATTTTATTTTATTTTATTGCTACACTTGACTTTTTATGTTATGCCTTCTCCAGAATATTTTTAAAATGTTCATAAATACCTGTTGGATATTTGAGGCAGATTAAAAACTAAGAAAACATTGGAAAGTACTCTGTGCTGAATGATTCATGGGCTGCCCTTCTGGGAATTTGGTTATCTTCTTAATCTAGCAATAATCAACAGTTGGTATTTTTAATGCTAAAGCCAAGTATTTGGCTAAAGCCATATATATGGCTTTCCACATATGTGTAGACTGACACGCATGCATATGCATTTATTGACATGTATATACATGTATGCATATGTGAATGTTTTATATATATTACGAGTATAATTATCCAAATCTTCTTATAAATGATGATAATCTGTTTCATGAATGCACAAGAAGCTGTTGATTTGAACTGAGCTTCTTCTCTGGGGCTCACTGAACCAGAAGACAATGTCCAGATCCCCCAAGGGGTGAGGGTAGAGAGGGAATTTCTTCTGCTTTGACTTTCACATGAAAATGGGGAAAAAACATCCAGCTTTTGTTCTCTGCTTCTGCTTTGTCTTCTGCCTAGGATGATGGCCTGCTATGCTCAGCTCAGTGCAGCGCCCGTGTTTATAGGGTGTGGAGCTGTCCAGTGCAAAGCACTTCAGACCTTGTTACTTAGTACTTAGGTCATCTGGTCTTTGGGCACTTGAGTTAGCTGCATCACTGAAGTAAGTGGCCGCCGTATGAATTTTACTTTTAAACAGGAAAAGATTCATGGGTGGGATTCTGAGGAAAGGAAGTGGAAGCCGCTGAGGTCAGATTCCCTGCACAGCAGCCTGCTGCTGTAGGCACACGGCCACCAAGGGGACGGTAGGTGCTGCTCGGCCAGCGAAGACCCCAGAGGCTTTGCCCCACGCAGGGAGCTCAGGGCAGGGACCTTGGCTCCCGTCCTCTGCAGGAGCACGCACACAAAGGTGGAGGGTTTGTTGTGATTGGGCTGAAGCACACTAAGCTTCCTTTGCTTGGATAACAAGCTGATCTACATAGCCTGCTTTCAGTCCTTCTGAAAATCACAGCACTCATGACAAACGCACATCTGCAGAGTTCCGCAGCAAAGATCCCGCCCTTGGCACTTTCTTAGCCACCTGGGCCCTGTGTTTCTGCTTCTACTATGCCTGAAGGACCATCTGTTCTCAAAGGCATCACTAAATTACAGACTAGCAAGTACTTTTGCCATGCTTTCTGATCCAGGAACACTGCCCTGGGATCATTTTATACATCTAACTGTGGGCAGATTGTGCCAGTAAAGCCCAAGTGTGTGCCTGTGCTGCCGTGGTGGAGACTGGGCTCCTTCTGAGCCCACTTCCCTTCCTCCTGAGATTACGCCGGGGCCAGGCTCTCCTCCTAGCTACAGTCCCCACTCCCCCCGCCTCCCCGACCCCGTGCTGAGATGGCTGCATCAAGAGGAAGCTCCTCTTCTAAGATTTAGGAAAGGCCTGGAACTCCGAATCTGAGCAGAATCTCAGTCACTCTGGGTTTGCTGTCTACTGTGGTCATTTCAGTCAAAAATGTCGTCTGGTTTACTCTCAGTATTGTAACTCTTCCAACTGCCAATTTGATAAAGGACTTCTAGTTAAAGTCACCTTTACATACAACCAATGTCTCCAGATAAAAGTAAGCTTATGTTTTCTGTGAAGGGCGGCTGTCAAAATCCATGGCAGATTTAGTTTTAAAATAGAGACAACAAAAGACTTGGTAGGGTTTCCCTTCTTCCCATCTTTCCAAAAATATTCTTGTGTAGAACTGGAAAGGCCTACAGCACTGGCCAAAGCCAAGCCAGCTTTGCTGAGCAATGGCAGGGTCTGGAGGTCCCCGGGTCGTCTCCCTTCCTAATTGCTGAGGGTCTGGTTTGAAAAGCACAGGAAGAGAATGCAGCGCTTTGCATTACAGGTAACATCCACGCTGTGTAAGTCATGTTCAGAAATCTGCAGGTGGCACAAGTGGCCCCAACAGTGTCCTTATCCATAAGCATAAAAGGAGAAATATTCCATAGTCCCCTCCCCAGTGTGTATTTAACATTGTGACACATAGCCGCACAGTTCACAATATGACGGGGTCCAGACCTCCCCAGTCCATCCAGAACCAGCCCAGCCCCCTATGGCTTACACTCTGCGACCAGCATCCTTTCCTGCTGTCCACTGGTGACCCATCATCTCCCACCAACCCCGGGTACCTAATGGTGGGTGTTTGCCGCTGCTGGTGGGATTTTGCATGTTCCTGGGGTCTGCTTTCTGGGGAGCCGTTCTGGACTCGGCATCTCACTCGCTGCCTCCACCCAGACGCAGAGGACCCCTGACAAGCTCGCTGCCTCTTGCCGGTTGCTCCCACTCCTACCACCCAGCAGGCCTCCTGTTGCAAGAGTCCTTAACTCACCCTCAGCGTGACTCTCAGCCTTCCGACTTCCTTCCCAGCCTCTTCCTCCTTCTGCTCTCTTCCTTTCTCCATTTCATGCTGACTTGTCCTGTTACAGTCAGTTTGAATTCTGTTTCGGTCCTTCGTCCCCAAGTTACCAAAACGTCAAAGCGTGTGGGGATATTTTATCACAGCTGTGAAATTGATTTCTATTTTCCCTCCTCCTCCCGACAAATCTGTGCCTCGGGCACAGTCATGGAGCTGTGGCGCTGTGAGGTGCCGGGGCCTTCAGCCTGTCCTGTTCCCTAGGCTTTGTCTTCCCCTTCTCACTAGTGCCCGGCGTCTTCATGCCTCTCAAGTCTGTGGCCCCCACACAGACCTCTCTACCTCAGCCCTCCTCTCCTCCTCGCCTCTACCTCTCTGCCTGCTGCACTTCATGAGCTTTCCACGTACCCTTGGGCTCCCAAGGGGCCAAAGGATAGGGATTTGCTGCATCGTCGGGGATTCAGATGCCGTAGCCCAATCCAGGGTTGGAATGTTAAGGTCCTCTCTCTAAGTCATCATCAATCTGCATTTCAGTTCATTAGCTTTACATGTGTTTATCAGACTCCTAATATGGGGGAGGCCCTCGGTTAGACACTAGAGTCACAAAGTAAAGAATTTAGGTGTGCCGTCCCAGAACAGTCATGATACTAAGTCAGCTGAGTAGCTCATGGAAGGGAATGGGCTCAGAGGGCTATCGTACTGGAGTCGGACCAGTCATCCCCAGGCTCAGATGCCAGCCTTACCATTATTATTTCTGCCTCGTTCTTTACATGTGCCCAGCTCTCCCTCAGGTAGAGGACCTTAGTAATTACTTTGCTCTAGGAAAGCTGCTAGAATAACTGGGCTGATGAGTCAGCGCCTCCTCCAGTGCCTGGCAAGTGGAGGCCCAGGTGGTGTTGTGGCCAGTCCCGCGAGACATGGACTTGCTTGTGACTGCTTAGGACTCAGAGGGAGGGTGAAGCTAATGTGTCCAGGTTGGGGTCAAAGTATTGAGGGAAGAGAGGAAAATTTGAAAGCTTTCAAATGATTTCTCCTTGTTGTTATTCAAAGCACTTATTTTCCTGAAAAAAAAAAAATCAATTTACAAAGGATGTAATACAAAAGAGAGAGAGGGCACTCCAGTAGTAATCTTAAAAGCATAGGATGTTTCAGCAGCAGCCTTATAGGCTGACAGTGCTGTTTTAAGAAAAAAAAAATCCATATTCTCATATAACCCCGTTTCTACATTTTAAGGAGCAAATGTAGATGACCCAGTCAATAGAAATCCCTTCTATGTTAAAAATGCACTCACAGCCCCACACACAATTATGACAGGAAACCTATTCCACACCAGCACAGAAGTAGTCAGAGAGACTGCCCTTCTCCTGTGCTCACGAGAACTGTGGGTAGAATGAGAGGAGAGGACACTGACCCTGCTTACCCCACTCCTGCTACTGAAGCCAGGAGCCATCATCCTACAGTCATGTGTGAGGTGAATATTCTAACCCTAGCCCCGAGCTCCTGCCATGAGAGAAACAGAGAGGGACAGCCTTCAGAGAGGCAGAAACTTCTGACCGAACGCACACAGTTATTGATGAGATGGTGATTGAAGACATTTGCTCTCAGATACTTTTCCTAGTCCCCCATGGGCGAGAGCTCGAGAGGGCGCAAAGTGAGGTTCTGACTTGAATTTAGTGGTCAGGAGTCTGGCTGGTCGAGTTATCCATCACAAGGTGGTGACAAACTTGTAAATCTCCAGCCAGTGACAAGAGCAAGAGAAAATGTGTGATTTGTGTCCCCAAATGCTATGTGGAGTTGTATTTATTTTGTTTTATAACGTCTACTGACAAGCAGATAGCCTCCCTAAAGCAAAAAGAACCCTCTTTGTCATCTGATCACAGTTTGTTTCCTGCCTAATATTTTGTTGGATAGTTTGGTTGCTGACATGAAATATGTGGAAGCAGAGAGCGCGACACAGTAGTTCAGGGGACACAGACTCTAAGAGAAGGATCCTATCAGAAAGGAGATGGGAGGCAGAGATAGCTTCCGTTGTTCCTGTTGTCTGATGAGTTATGTGACCCTTAGTTATGATACATCAACTTGACTGGATTAGAAAATGTCCAGAGGATGAGTAAAGTCTGCAGCTAGTTCCAGAGATGATTGGCATGTAGATCAGCAAACGGAGGGATGAAGATCCCTGATTGTGGGAGGTACCAACAAGTAGGCTTGCAATCTATTGGAATGAGGGGGGGAGACTGCAAAAGCACTGTTCTGCAGGAGCAGGTGCCTCTTGGGCTACTGTCATTGTGTGTGGATACCAGACTCTAGTTTTGTCAGCCTTTCAGCATGGACTCACACCAGCAACTGCCTGGGGAGCTCCCGGGTCTTCAGTCTTAGACTGGTGCAGCATTCTTGATCCGTGTTGCTTGGGGGCTGCCTGTTCTTCTCCTTAGAGTGATCTGCAGACCTTCTGAGTACAGAAGGCTATCATACACTCTCCTACCTCTGAGCTTTTATCAGCCTACCTAACAACGTGTGTGTGTGTGTGTGTGTGTGTGTGTGTGTGTTTCTGTTGATTCTATTTCTGTAGAGTACTTTACCCAATACACATTCTAAATAGTCTAAATGTTCTGCACTCCTGCTGTACATGATTCTCATGGGCTCCACAAGTCAAAGATAAGAGCTAGAGAAGAAAGCTTGGATGTTTGGAGCAGGGATAATATTCAAATTCAGCCAGTATTCTCCCCAGACTTCTGCGTGTTCAGGAAGTCGATGTGAGTCCTGCATGTAAAGACCATGGTGAGTTTATTTTTCCAGGAGAGTTCAGCAGAAAAAATGTGAATGAAGGAATTTGTCTCTTGTGAAATGGACCACATTGTGCTTCCTGGAAACAAGGTTAGTAGGTTGTCTCTGAGGAAGGCAGAGGATGTAATGTGGCCAAGGCTCTCCTGGGCACAGGCAGGCGACCTGGAGCCTGGATGCTCAGAGCCCTGCCAGCCACCTTCCCAGCCAAGATCTTTTCTGCTCCAAGCCTAAACTGATTTGAAATTTCCAAGGTTAGAAGGAGAGATAATCAGGCTACAACCATGAAGGAAAGAAGCTCAGCTTAGTACAGAATGGAAACTCATTGTTTAGGGAAAGCATGATAGCAGGTTGGCTTCTCCTACCAGCCCTGGAAGCCTAGGGAAAGGACTTAGCTCTAACCTCAAGGCCGATAGACCAACTCAGATGAAGACATGTTTACTAAGTGTCCAAAACAAGGAACATCCATGTGCTGCTTGGAGCCCACACTGGAGTGAGAGTGTAAAGAGCCTGAGTCCTGAGGAAAAGATGAGCCTTGCACAGAAAACCACATGGGAAACCGTGAAAACACAGGATACCAGCCTCAGTGCCAACAGAAGTTAAATACACAAGAATTTGAGTGGGTGGCAAGATAGCTTAATGGTCTAAAACATCTGTTTAGACAATCTTAGGCAAGCGCAGGGACCAAAGTTTGATCCCAGGCACTACATGCCATGCCAGCCCTGTCTCCAGGGCAAGCTGAGGTGGCCACAAAAAATAAATAAATAAATAAATAAAAGGATATATGTCTCAAAAAGGAGGCTAGGTTTTGTGTATGAATATTTATAGGGATTTGTTGGTCTCTTGGTGGTCCCTGGGAGAAAACAGTGAGAAGATTTAGAAAATAAAGACAAAAGATAATAGCTGTGGTCAGGTGATGGACCATACCTGCTTGGCAAAGGATGCCTGGACAAGAGAAGTGGTATTTATTTATACCTTTGTAAAGTTATTATCATGTGGCACAAGGTTGCCTAGTTACTAATATCTGGCATTAACCAGACAGGATGCTTTTCTGAGGACTGAGGTAGCTTGGCCGCCTTAGACAATGTGGGCACCTTCTGTTGCCACACGTTGGACCCATTTCCAGCTTCAGAGGCACTGAATAAATACGGTGAAGCCACTACTGTAGACTAAGTAAGAGGACTCTGAGGGCCAGAGATCTGTTCAAGGAAGTCTGGGTGAGTCACTTTGGCCAATGCCCTTGGGAATGAGGAGAGAGACCAGAAAAGTGACTGACTCTGACAAGCAGGCTGAGGTGTCTGAAGTTTATCTGAAAAGTGGAGAGAAGGTATTAAAGGTTTTGAGCACAGGAGCACCATCTGGTTACTGGGTAGGAAGGAGCCTTGGAGCCAGCAGTAGGATCCCCTGGGGAAAGAGCTGTCTATGCAGACAAGAACACACAGGTCGGTCCTATGAGGAGGCAGGGACACTGGGTTGAGGGTATCTGCCTTAGTCACTTTCCTGATATCTGTGACAAAGCACCCAATACCAACAACTTAAATGGAGCACAGATCGCCTTGGGCTCACATTGGAGTCCATTCTTGCCCATCTCCTAGGCAAGAAGGCATGGTGGGAGGACCCGGGGACAGGAAAAACTGCTCACCCCAGGACTTCCAGGATGCAGTGAGAAAGAGAGCAGTGTGGCCAGGAGATAGAACTTTCCAGGTCAAGGCCCGGGGACCGGTCTCTCCAATCAGATATCACTTCCTAATGTCACACGTAGCTATTGCTTGTCGTGAGACACCTAAGCATAGACTCTAGCAGTGCCCCAGGATGATCACACTCTGGGGTGTGCTAAGTGAGGAGTGTGTGCTCGAAAGGGGAGGCCAACTTGGGAGTGTTTCCTGCAAAGCCCATCCATAAAGTTGTGGAATTTTATGGAACTTTCTATTCTCTAGGACGGGACTCCAGTACTGTCCTTCCTGGGTGGCCTTTGAGGGCTGAGATGAGCTAGCGTGCAAAGGCCTTGTGAATTGCGGTCATGGGCAGGCACTAGACACCTGATCATGTGATTCTGCCTTGGAAAGGGCAAATTGGGGGATAGGGGCCGCAACTCCATGCTCCTGGGACCATCATGAAAGGAAATGGGTATATCTGCCCCTGCCCTCTTGAGCTGACATTGATGCAAACCTAGCCGCGGCGCCACTGGGTTTTTGGTTCAGTCTCAGTGGCCAGGAAGGCAAAGTTCCTGGCGTGTAGACAAGCTGGCCATCCTGCTGTGTGAGACCCAGCCCTAATACCTTTGGGGTGGCACCGACTCAGTCGCACCTAGGATTTGGGAGCACTTTGGTTCTCTGCAGCTCATGGAGCCAGGACCTGTTACTAATCAACACTACCAGCTAGGCAGGAGCCCCTCAGCTGTACCCACAATCCACTTGACCAGCACCCTTCTATCTTGCCAAAGCGTACACTGTGGTCTTGTGCCCCCCCTGCCCCACCAACAGGAGTTTCCCAGAGGGACAAACAGGATGGATACAAAGTGTGGCCTCTCACCTCCCTGTGTCTTTGTCATTGCTGGAGAGACCTTGGCTATAGATATGATACAGGCCCAGATATTTCTAACTTCTGTAAGAAATCAAGTCTATAATAGATACTCAAGAGAATCTAAATCTAGTGCATCAGTGGACCAGCTTCTATTCAGATTTTGTGGCCCACACCAAGGCGGGAAGAGCTTGGTCAGCACCAGTTAAGCATCTTTATCTTTCAGGAAATTTCAGTTGTTTTAAGAATATGAGCTCAGTGGACTGAAGAGTGATGTCACTGTCGCCTATGCTTCTGATCCTATGTGGAATTTTATTTATACTGTATTCCTCTTAAGCTGGACCTGTTATGTAGGAAAATTAGAACTGCCCTGCATGTATTTCTAGCCTTAAATGGCTCTGATCTAAGCATTCAAAGATGAAATAAACAGGAGTTTAAGAAAGGAGGAATGGTTTTTCTCTGTAACTCCTAGTCTGCTTTTTCAGGACTATAAAATGAATTTTATTTTATTTTTCGAAAGCATTGTTAATGAATTCATGGTGTGAGTACCTGTGGGAGCTTCCCGTAGACTACGGGGTACCCGCCAGGCTTGCTTCCATTCTTTTCCACTGTTTCCTTTCAATCTTTCTTTCTTCTTTCATTCTTTCTTGTATAATGTGGTATACAGCCAAATAGCTTATAAAGGTTGACTTTTGTTACAGCTCCCTAAATGAACAAAAGGTCCACAGGAAGATGCACTGCCTTGCTAGGCTTTATGAGTACAATCACTAAGATTTAGTCGCTCCATTTAGATCATTTTGCCTGGCAGTCCTGCCATACAGGAGAACAAAGCAGGAATCCTCCAAAGGCAGTGCAGCCTCCGTCACCCAGTATGAGGACCAGGAGGGGTAAAAACATGGACAAATACCAAGAGTGGCCGTGCAGTAGTTGTATAAAATAATATAAATTCAGCAGGTAATTTTAGCACTCAGACAGCAAATTGAAAAATTAGGACACTGTTGAAGGCTCAAGTTACAAGATTTCTCTCCATACCTCACCATGAATCAATTTATGGGAGTCAAAGATAGAAACACATTTTCTTCTGTATTACACAGTTCTTCTTCAGAGAATTTGGAGCTGTTAAAAGCTAGGCTCTCTTGGTTTCTGCCAGTTTTCAAGCATCCCTCCCCTCCATTCTCCTGTGGTGCTACTTCCTATAACCAGTAGTCTTATTTTGGGCCCATGGGTTAAAACAGCATCTAAATATACACAGGTATATTTCAGAATAAATGCAGCCACTCGTTCCTAAACAAAGTCTGACCAGGTATTTCCGTTTGTACATTCTGCATAGATTTTTGCAGAATTGTTTTTGTGGTACAGACATTAAAGCCACTTTTTAAACGTTTGAATATGAGACAGGGCCTCCTTAATTTTCCAAGGTGTTTGGATTGATCTTGAACTTCTTGCTATGGCTTTCTAGGGTGCTGGGATTTCAGGCTTGAGCCACACTGTATAGATCAAGTATGTATTTTTTTTTTAAACTCTTCATTTAGGAATTCTAAGGCTTTCTCCCCAGTTCTCCACCAACTTCCAGGAAACACAAAGCAGAATAATAGGATGTCAAACTTTGATATATTTTCTTCAAGCTAATTCCTCAGTGCTCAATTATTCAATTTTTTTGTCTCAATTTCCTAAATCCCAAGCTATTCATAGTGCCTACATTTTAATATTTAAGGTCCTACGTGGAAATCAAAATCTGATGATAAATTATGTTAATTTAGCTGGGGCTGACACAGTGCTCTGGAGGGCTTGCTGAAGGTTTTGCTATTAGTTATTTGTTTAGGTTCGGGGGAATGAGATCAACATGTCAATTGGTAGGCTACAGAAATTCACATTTCTCACCAGAATGTGGCTGAGCCTTATCCTACCATTTGAGAGCCTCTGCCAGAGTAAAGGATGCTCCTTGAGCCAGGGCAATCTGGGGCAGATGCCTGTGCAGTCTCAATGTAACACCTTCTGAGATCTCCAGCCCTGCTTCACTGGTACAGCTGGAGCTCCACAATCCTCCAGGAGCCACTTTTTCAAATGAAGCGACCTCTGCCTAGGTAAGCCTATCTATTTCTCTAGTTACCTACCTTCAGTGTATTTCTCTGATTTCTTTCGACTGGAAGTGATTAAAAACCGTGACAATATTAAAACTTTAAAAATTACGCACAGATCCCTTGTCCTTAGCTCCCCTGTGAACACTCTATAGCGCTTCAAACAAACTTATCCCACTGTTTTTGCAAACTTCTGGAGTACTTCTGGAAAGCTACTTACACGAGCATCGTCTGGTCCCCCTTGCAGCTTCCTTGCTGTCTTCCGTCAGTTCAGAACATCTGCTTTCCGCTGTCCTTTTGACTTGAGGGAGGCACAGGATGCACAGAGTGCCAGACACATTGAAGAAGGTAGGAGAGGACACGCAGTAAGGCTCCTTGAACCTTTTAAATCAATTCTGGACATTGAGGAAGCTATAGATGGACACTCATGAAAGAGAGCTTGCAGAGCTCCTTCAGAACAAGGCAAGAATGGTGGACAACTGTGTGCTAAGCTAGTAGAAGTATGTGAGCAGGATGAAGAGCAATATGTCTTTTACAGCATTTTTTTTTATTTAAACATAAATTGTATTTTTGATCATATTGTGTATTTCTCTGCCGGATTGCATTCTCTAAGAATCCTGAGTAATACACCTAACCCTGGCCTGGCTTGCCCTTTGTCCTGTTCCTGCCTCTGGTGGTGTCTTCCAGAGTCCTTTTGGGCCCTTTTCACTCTAAGCCCAGACCAGCAGCATTTCCTTATGCACGCTAGAGTTTCAAATACCAAGCCCCACCTTCAGCGTCTCAGTTCAAGAGTGCTTCTGTGCTGCTCCGTTCTGCTCTGCTCTTCTTCACCACCCGGAAGCTCCCTTCCTTACACCCCTTCCTGACTTCCTTGGGCACATGCAGCTCAGTTGTGCCTGTGTCTATTACTTGCGTTGGCACTGAGACAACTGTCTCTGTGAAAGTGTTCACACTGTTGCTTGTGGTTGCAGCCAGTGCCCTGCCTTCCTCTTCACCAGTGGCTTCCTGGGTCCCCACTCCACATACCGCATCATGCTTTTCAACCTGTTTCCACCTCATCCTCACCCGAGCAGGAACACGGCTCTAGCACAATCCTATTGCTACCTGGAAAACACATGGAGAGTCACAGCCATTGCCCCGCAAACCACGTGACAGACATCTGGGCCTACATCTTTCTGTGATACTGGAGCTCTCCCTTCCCCTTGAGTCTAAGTGATTTCTACAGTTGACTTCATTGAGATTCCAGGCACTTCAGGTCTAGATATGAAACCATCAGCACATGTTTTGGCCCCTAATTATCTCAGGAACCTTAGGCTTCACGTAGATTTTTCTTCCTTGTGCCATGGTCCCTGGGACTTGGAGGGAGCTGGCATGGGGGGTGGCCCTGCTGCTCTCTGCGTGTGTCCTCCAAGCCCATGCCCTGGCATCCTCACAGTTCCCCTGAGCGTTGTCATCTCACAAAAGCTGGAGACAGGAGTGGTGGGTGTCTATGCACCCAAATGTCGCAGCCACACAGCCCGGGATGTCCCCATTACTGTACGGGCTCTGCTGTCCTCAGTCACCCAGGCAGGCAGAAATACCAAGAGACAGAAATGGTGGCAGCCAGGGACTGCTGCAGGGAGTGCTGAGTTGGACTAGAGATGACCTGGTTACTCTCTTTTTGTATTTTATTTTATTTTATTTTATTTTATTTTATTTTATTTTATTTTATTTTACTTTATTTTACTTTATTTTACTTTTATTAAGAAATAATGAGACAGAGCCGGGTGTGGTGGTGCACGCCTGTAATCCCTGCACTCGGGAGGCTGAGGCAGGAGGATTGGTGTGAGTTCGAGACCAGCCTGGGCTACAAAAGTGAGCTCAAGGCCAGCCTCAACTGCATAGCGAGACCCTGTCTCAAAAAGACAAAAAAAAAAAAAAAAAAAAAAAAAATTTAAAAAAATAAATAAATAAAATAAAATATAGCTTAGTGTAAAAAAATATGCTGTTTCATAGACTTAAGCTGGAAAGTTTTGCCTTCTATATTAACAGTTCGTACATAGCCATGCTAACAACCACACATTCTGGTGAATGCAATTCAATTCACCTTTATCTTTTCCTCTCCTCTCCTCTCCTCTCCTCTCCTCTCCTCTCCTCTCCTCTCCTCGCCTTGCCTCGCCTCGCCTCGCCTCGCCTCTCCTGTCCTGTCCTGTCCTGTCCTGTCCTATCCTATCCTATTTTATCCTTTCCTCTCTTCTTTCCTCTCCTCCTCCATGCCCCCACCCTCCTCTCTTCTCCTCTACTCTCCCTTCCCTTGCACTCTTCTCTTCTCTTTTCCCCTTCCCTACCAGCTATCTTCTCCTCTCCTCTCCTCTCCTCTCTTCTCCTCTCCTCTCCTCTCCTCTCCTCCCCTCTCTTCTCCCTTATCCATCTCTCTGTCCCTGTTTCTGTCTTTCCCTGTGTGTCTCTGACTCTCTGTTTCTGTTTCTCTGTCTCTGTCTCTGTCTCTGTCTCTCTCTCTACCAGAATTGCTCAATTGGGTTCTCAGTAAGAACATAGACAAATAGTACGCTTTTTCTTTGTAAAAAATACTAAATGAGGGGCCAGGAAGATAGCTCAAGGGAACAAGTGCCTGCCTCGCAAGTGCAAATTCCTGAGTTCGATCCCTGGTTCCGGGGGGTGGGGGGAAGGAAAGGAAAGGAAAGGAAGAAAGAAAGAAAGAAAGAAAGAAAGAAAGAAAGAAAGAAAGAAAACTAAAAGAAATGCATTATGAGAAACTGAAAAGGATATCAACAATGAAATCCCCAGTAGAACAGTAATACTGCCTAAAACTCAGTACAATGCTGTATGCATGCCCTACTTTAACACTATTGGAGCAGATCTACCTGTTCCGGTATGCTCAGGTACTACTAAACCGCTCAGCCCCCTTGAGGACCAATCAGGAGTATTTTCTTCCCATTCTTTCCTTTTTTATCTGAATTCTAGACTGCACATTACAGAAAAATCCAAGCTAATGGCTGCCGGTGGGAAATAGATCCTGATTTTTGCATTTCCTGATAGACTAGGTCACATGAAAATTTAATCTAGTATACATTTAACTGGGAAGAATAAAAACAGGCACATTCATTATCTCTATACATCACTAAGCCAGACAAGCTGATGTTATTTTGAGATCCTGGCAACTGAATTTTTTTCCTCAAATGAGCATTAAGTAAGATGGAGCCTGCACCATAATTTAATGTTTCTGGTAATGTGATTCTTGATTTTAATCTGCTATAAATTCATTGCAATTATGTGGCAGAATTATTTAATGTGATTTTACTTGTCTGAATCTATTATAATTTTTTCACAAGAAGCTATTTGGCAATACCAAGAATGTGTATCATTGACAGACAAATAGATTTTCTTTCTCAGCCTGGGAAAATATGTAATTTAAGTTCATTTTCTGAGAATATATGATAACATTAACTATATTGAAAATTATCTTCCTAATCAGAAGCTGCTGAATTTCCACTACCAAAATATATCAGATCTCTACCATAAGAACAATTTTATTATTGTGGAAAAAAGAAAAAAAAGTGCTGTTTGAATCATATTTGACCAGTCGTTATTTTTTTTTTTCGTACCCATCTTCTTCTCAACAGCTGCTTAGCATTTAAGCCCACAGAGCTGAGCATTAGGTTCTAACATTTTTTGGTCATTGATATAATCTCTTGACACTTATCGGAGTGCAGATTAAACCCAGTGGTTGTTTAATTAGGTTAAACATTCCAGTTGTTTAACCCATTGACCTAAACATATAGCTCTCGGGCACTTCTGTAATTGACAGCCGCCCTAATGTTGGTGTTCCTTTAAAACTCCTTCCCTGGAACCTGAAGCACATATACTACCTAATGCACCTATATTAAAGAAGCGGGCTGTAGGAAGTCACTGAGTCTTGAGAGCACCACCTTTATGAATGGGATCGGTGTCTATGAAAGAGGCTCAAGCTTCTTCGTTGCAACCACCCATCTGATGAGGGCACAGCAAGCAAGTAGGATCCCTGACATTCAGTGAGCACCCCTGGAAGATCCCCCATGTGAGAATACTTTGACCTTGAGCTTTTGACCTTGAACTTTTCAGCCTCCACGTCGTTGCCCATAAGCTTCTTATGAACTGTTCAATCTTAGACATTTTTGAGACATCAACTAGAATAGACTGAGACACTTGGTGCTTTAGCTTACCACAGTTTTATTTGAACTCTAATTGCTTTCTTTAGAGTGTTCCAGTGGTAAGAGGGCCATAAAAGCTGTTCACATTCCCATTTTCTAAGGCTTAGTGTTAGTAAGTGACATCTAAAAACATTTTGTGAGATTTCTTTCCCCAAGTCTTCCTGTAATATTATTTGATCTAAATTTTCACTTAAAAGGTTCAAGTGCTCCCAGGTTGCACTTTGGCAAAGTGATTGGATTATGATGGCCCTAACCTCAACTGGTTAAATGGTGAGCTCCGAGCTGAATGAGCTCTTAAGAGACAGCACCCAGTTGAAGGACGTAGGTCACAGTGTGTGTGTGTGTGTGTGTGTGTGTGTGTGTGTGTAGGGAATGCTTTTGAAGGGTATCACTGCAAGCTTCTTCCTCTCCGGTTCTTTCTTGCTCTCTCCCCTTCTTGGCACAATTACGGTGATATTTCTATTTTGGAGCCACCCAACCACAGACTACATCTTCTACAGCCATCACCCAAAGACACAAAGTAAATCTTTTTCTCTTGGCTATTTCACTTTCATATGGTTGACTAATCTGGTTTAGACCTGTAGACCTCAGGTGCTTTGGCCCATACACACGTGTAACCTTAAGCGGGAATTGGGCTTGAAGTGATCTTCTGATGATCTCCCCATCTTGGTTCCTTCTCTGTCCCCAGGTTGGACAATTCCTGTGTCTTACCCTACTGATTGCTTATCCTATTCCCAGGGCTATGTCCAAGGGGCTCAGAGAATTATCAGGCTGAGTCTTCCACTGAGACCTACCAAGCCACACCCACCCAGCTCCTGAAAACCAGCCTTTCTGGAAGAAGTTCACCATGAGCTCTGCACAAGTCATTTCCAATACCTGGAAGCAAATGAAAGACCCAGATCCCCAAGTGATGGAGGCATGCCAGAGAATGCCATGCTTGGCTCTGTGGAATTTCAAGTGTTAGTAGAGCTGGGTGTTTCCCACTAGGGTCCAAAAGGCCCAGCCTTCTGACTAATCTGCCTTGCCACTAGGTAGACAGCCCAAGAGCCTGGAACTGCTGCACAAGGGCTCTGTGCAAAATATGCATGGTATAACTGCTATGTATTGACAAGAAAATGACATGAAATACAAGATCTGGATGCAGGCATCCACTTGGCAAAGGGATGGAGTAAGATCAGTAAGGTGCACAGTAAATGGCCAAAGTGCTGGGGAATGTACAAAGACCAAGCTGAGTGCACAACAAGTCACAGGTGTGCGGTGCATCATTACATCGGCTAAAGGTATAGGTTATACAAATGCATTCACATCTTAAAAACTTCAAACGGAGATAGGCACTAAAAAAGAATAAATCAAAAAGATATAATGATACAAAGCACAGTGTTTGCTGTTACATTTACGTAGATTAGAAAATATAGTGACCAGTTAAATCTCTGCTTGCTCTGAATTTTTTTTTTTTTTGTTGCTGAAGCTTATTTTTGTTTTTGCCTTATTAGTACATTTTTATAGTGCGTAAGTCTTATATTACTTATTTTTATTGCATCTAATAAGAAATAACAATGTGACAGTTTCAAAACATGTTAGTAGCACATTTCCGGTATCTGATACAATGCATGTTGTTATCCTCCTAGTAGTTATACGGAGTACAGGGTGCAGACGTGATCATTTTTCTAATCATTATTGGCACAAAAAATTTCTTCTCCTTGAATGAAGAGACAATAGTTGTATATATAATCCACTGTTCTATAATCGCAGTGGGTTAATGGAAAAACTGGCAATGATGGAAGCTGTTGATTTAAGGCTTTTATAGCTCAGCATACTAATCTAGCTTTACGTTTTATTCTTCATGGTTAAACGTTTCTGCTGGGTGGTTAAGGACAAGTTAAAGGAAGACGTGTATAACAAAATATGTATCTTCTGTACCTCCCAAGGTCAGTCAAATCCTTTTAGGATTTACTTCCAAACCATGTACAGTGCTTTGTAGAACTGTTGTCAGTGTCAGCCATCTGGATGAGTCACAGCCATTGCTTGACCAGTTTGCTCTCTGTGAAAGCCTGAGAGAATCTTTTCTCTCTAGGTGACTCTCCTTAGGTACGCTGTATATCTTTAAGCCCTTTCCTGTGTAGCCCTATAATCTCCTTGAACAGAAAATTTGAGAATCCACTGAGTTATGGAATGTTATAACACAGATTCTACTATGTCCTGAGTTTTTACTGACCTTGAAGGCCTAGGAGCAAAATACTGGCTTTCCTTGTAGTCTTTCTTTATCTCCAATTTTTGGTCTGTAAACTTATATTCTTAACCCTCCAGAAGAAAAGTTGGGTGATAGTATTACTCCATAGTATATGTACTTGAGCTTAACATCACTGTCTTTCTGAGTATCAAACATCTTAGACTTAATTTGGAATTTGTATTAACTATCAATCACTGATATTCTAATAAATCTCTATAGAATGTGATAAAGGCAGTTATACATTTTTACACAAGAATTGAGAAATCTAAGCATATACAAAATTGTAGGCTGTCAATCCTTTGGCATTTTGCCTACCGTCTTACATTAAATACCATTTTTGTTTTCTTGTAAACCAACCATTTATTTGAGAGAGAGTATAGCAGTAACTGAAATTACATTAGAAGCAGCACACATCTAAAAGACCAGAATGACAGGCATTCCAAGCATAGCTTTAGTGTTGCACATTGCTATCCTCGGTGTGATAAATCTTTTTGATGTTCTTAGGATCATTACCTCATTCATCCTGTGCATGACTTTCCTCCTGCCATGTTTTCTATGTTTTCTGCTTACAGTCCCTTCATTGTTTAAGTAAGGTTATATTACTTGTTGAGAATTGCAGATGAATACATCTTATGCATGCATCGTGCATACCTGATATATATATACATAGATAGATAGATATAGATATAGATATAGATATAGATATAGATATAATTACACACAGTACGTATATCACTCTACGTGTAGAATTCTTTTCTATCCCTTCCCCTCTCCTCTCCCTTTCCCTTCCTTCCCCTTTTCTCTAAGTCCCCCTTACTTGTGATAATGTTGAATTTCCCTCCAAATATATCGTAGAGATAAATTAATTCACTATTTTTACTGAAGATTAAACTATTGACTTGTAAATCCAAGTTACCAAGCAAACATGCAAGGACTTTTCTCAGCGAACCATCTTTTTCCCTTAAATTTATGAAAGAAGTTATATTTGAAGTTTATTTTCATCACCAACCTTCTGCTAATTATTCAGAGATAATGACTTCACAACCCTAATTAAAATGAGGCAAGACTGTTTATTAAATTGATAAATACATCTAAAATATTTACTTTTACAAAGTGCTGTTTTTCCAAATTAAATAGTTTTCAAGTGAGCTGCACCATTAAATCTAGATCTCCACCAAGTACAGTGTACCTTGCTTTACAAACTTAATTCCTCCCATGAGTCTAGGGAAGATGGCCATGCTCGTGGCTCTCACCCACTGCAGAGATCATGAACAGAAGCAAAATTTTGCCAAATGCTCTTGTTTGGGAGCCCAATTATTTGCCAAGAGAAGTGGTTACAAAATAATATATCACTGTATGCATCCCTGTATCCTCCTGTTTATCCTGTTTATCGGTTTGATTGCTTGCTTTCATGACCCACTGACACAGAATATAGGCATCGTCTATGAAAGGTTCTCTTGTGATGAAAATCTTGGAACAGCCCAGCTTTGGAGAGTCTGGATATGTGTTGGTTGAGTAAGTCAGTGACAATCTTATGAGCAGCTTTCTGGGCACAAGACATACATAACAAATGGCACCAGTGAAGTACTAGAAGGAGCTTTTAGATCCACTCCACTTCAGTGGGCCACCCCAGAAAAGAGCCATGGGACCCAAGAGCCAGCAGAGATGAGCAGGTCCCCTTTGACTGGCCACAGCAGGAAGGAGCCAAGCACAGCACTCAGGTACAAGCCAGGCCTGGAGAGTTAGGTCTGCATTTGGTAGATCTAGACCTGGAGAGCTGAGGCACCCTGTGAGGCCCCATGTGGCCGAGACTGAGGCCCAGAACTACGGGAGCATGCTCATGGCACAGAGGTGATAGCAGGGAACTGGGGTGAACTAGTCTGCCTGAAAGACTCCAGGTGCACATGGACAGGAGGTGCCCAGATGAACCCAGGGGAACTGACTGAAATACATATTCCCAGCTTAAGAACTACATTAGTATAGAACTATAATGTTTGCACTATGCCCTAAAGTACAAACCCATTAGTTGCAAAGGTTGTCAATTTCACATTTCACTAGCTCTCATTAGTATCGCTAATTGTACTATTGTACATAGGAAATCATAGTTGATTTAACCATATGTTTTTCCTTGAATAATATCAAAAGGTACTTGGATGATAATCTCACTGAAGCCCTCCACTGAAGGACAGAGGACAGTGCCAAATGTAAACCAATATCTCACTCTCAATCAGTAGAGAAGACAAAACTTTGGAACACACATGAAACAAGCATCTCTAACACTGGAGAGATGCCTAAAGGACAGACTTCACAGAGAGGCTCTGAATGCAGTGATACAGCTACCTATTATCAAACTTTCACAAAAAGTATTGCAGAAATCAAAATAAAGTGTTCTCCCTTAAATAGAAAGTGACAAAAAGGAAACAAATTCATTTTCCAGCCCCTAGTCTGTCCAGTACAAACCGAAAGACATCATCATAGAAAAAATTAGAAGCCACACACCTGAAATCTCTGAAATAATAGCAACTGACAGCAAATAGCAAATGCAAAAGTGAACAGCAGAAGACTAATAGGCGTCAATGAGAAAGATGGAGTTAACAGAAATGAAATAGAAAGAATGTGGGCAGAAATAATAACAGAAAACTTCCCAAATACAGGGAAAAAATCTGACATTCAGGTAACTGAGACAAATAAAACTCCAAATAATATCAACACAGTTAAAACTCCATCCAGGGCCTGGTGAAATAGCTCAGCATACTAACCTGCTTTGGAAAGAGCAGGGACCAGGATTCAATCCCTGGTCATGCATGCCATACTAGCCCTGGCCTTAGGGGACACTGAGCCAGCGAAGGAATCCAGGGGTGGTGGTGCAAGCCGGTAATCCCAGCACTGTGGAGGCCAAAAACAGGAGGATTACTGTGAATCTGAGCTCTCTAGTGAGATCCTGTATTAAACACATAAATTAAAAAATAAATAAATAAACTACACTCGGGCATATAATAATCAAGATCTCACAAATTAAGCACAAGAAAAACATACTGAAATCTAACAGAGAAAAAAAGGAAAACACATTTAAAGGAAAACTCATCAGAATAGTAACATGTTTCCCCTTACAAAACATCAAGTCAAGAAGAGTATGGAGCAAAGTATTTCAAGTTTTGCAAGAAAAAAAATTCCAACCCAGAGTGACATATCTTAAAAAACATTTCTTCAAGTTTAATGAAGTAGTAAAACACTTCCATGACAAAGAACAACTAAAAGAATTCATGATGACTAAAACAAACCCACTCCAAGCACTCAAAGGAACTCTACAAAGGAATCAAGATAACCAAAATTCCAAGAATGGCAAGGGAAAGGACCTGCAGGACAGGGCAGGAGAAAAGTGGGGAACCAACAATAAAATAACGACACAAACAAAAGTTAATACGCAGCACTTTTAACCACGAGTGTAAGTGGACTCAATTAACCAATGGGGAAAAAAAAAAGATTGGCAGAGTAGATTAAGAAGCAACGTCCGATAGTATGCTGCACACAAGAAACACATTTCTAAAAAAAAAAAAAAAAAAGGCAAACCAAGCCCAAAGCCCAAAGCCCCAATCCCAAAGATAGGAAGAAGTTATAAAGATTAGAGCAGAAATTAATGCGATTTAGCCAAAGAAAACAATATCAAGAGCTAAAGAATATATGTTCTTTCAAAGATTAAATAACATTGATAAAACCCTGGCCAACTTCATCAAAATGAGGGAAAAAAAAAACCCTCAAACTCAAAGGAGATGGAATAAAAATTGTGAAATTACTACAGACGCTGTGGAAATTTAGAAAACCATCAATAGCTAATTTGAAAATTTTACTCTCATAGAGTTAAAAACACAAAAGAAGTGAGCAGAGTCCTAGACATGTATGAGTTACTAAAATTTACTCAAGAAAATATAGAAACATTACATAACCCAATATCAGCAATGAAATTGAAAATCTAATTTAAAGAAAAAAAAACTTATCAACAGAGAAAAACTCAGGACCTGATGGATTCACAGCTGAATTCTACAAGGAATTGAGAGATGATTTCATCCCAAAACTCCTCAAACTCTTCAAAGAAATGGAAAAGTAAGTCATAGTCCCCAAGTCATTCCTGGAGGTAAGTACTGCATTGATAACAAAACCATATAATGATTCAAGCAAAAGTGAAAATTATAGGCCAATGTCCCTGATGAACACAGATGCAAAATTCCTTAGTAAAATACAAATACAATTTCTGTCTTAGTTACTTTGTACTCATTGCTGGAACAAATACCGGACACTCAAAATAAACAAAGGAAACGTTTATTTAGCTCGCCGTTTGTGGAGGTTTCAGTTCATACTCCGTTGGCTCCGAGGCAGCAGAAAACAATGAAGAGCAGAGGAGGAGCAACAGCTGTGGCATCCATCAAGCCTCTCTCCTCCAGATTCCGTGCCAGCGCAGAGCTCCTCCAAAGTGGCGTGGCTGTGAAGATCTAGCTCCTCCAAAGATGAGGACTTTTCCAAGGAAGTGGGACAGGGCTGGGCCAGGCAGGAAGCAGCCAGGGCAGGGCCAGGCTGGGCTGCTAGCACAAAATCTTCCTCAACTCTTTTTATACACTTTTTTAGTCCTGAGTCTCTCTGGGCTGGTCCATCTGGCCCTAGAGTGGAACCAATCATATCCCAGGGCAGGCCCTCCGCATCCTGTAGGATGGGGCCTCCACATCCCGGAACCAGCAGAGCCTATCCAGCCAAGCTTCCTCAGGTTGACACAATATATCAACTACCACAAGAATACAGCAAATTAGCAAGAAGATTATATACCACAACTAGGTAGGATTCATCGCAGAGATGCAAGGATTTTTCACATAGGCATTACATTAACAGAATCAAAACTAAAAATCAAGTGATCATTTCAATCGATGCACAAAAAGCTTTTGGCAAACTCTGGCACTTATTCATGATTAAATCCTATACAAAATTGGAGTAGATGGCTTATACCTCAATCTATCTTTTAATCAGTCAAATGTCTTCTTATTAATTCTAATGAGAAAGAAATAGCAATGACAGTTTCAAAACTGGTTAGTAGGACAGTTACAATAATTCATACATTGTATATTGTCTGCATAGTAGTTGTTTAGAGTACAAGGTACAGACATAATATCTTGTCTGCACACTATTAGTATAAATCTTTCTTCTCATTGAGCTAAGAGAAAGTGGCTATATATTGATCCTAACTATTTATATACAGATAAAAGCCATCTATGACAATCTAACAGCCAACATAATTCTAAATGGGGAAAAGTGGAAAGTTTTTACTATAAAATCAGGTATAAGACAAGGATGTCCTCTACTACCACTCCTGCTCAGTATAGTTCTGGAATCATTAGGTGGAACCATTAGACAAGACAGAGAAATAAAAGCAATAAGAATAGGTGAAGGAGAAGTTAAGCTATCATTATTACAGATGACATGATACTCAGAACACCCAAAAATTCCACCAAAAAGCTCCTAGAATTGATAAACAAATATAATAGCAAGGGAGGACCCAAAGTCAATGCCTCAAAATTGATAGCATTCCTCTACACAGATAACAAACTCACTTATCTCTTTAGTGAGACCCTGTACCAAATACACAAAAATGTATAAATATAAAAGTATAAAAATAGCTCAATTATAAAATAATGGTATCATTTGACTTATGAGTATATGCTGTGTCCAGCACAGCTCTAGAAGTCTCTGGATGTGGAGAAGGACTGTGAGGGATGGAAATCAAATTAAGAGTCAGAACACAGAAATCTGAGATCAGGTGGAGCCTTCTCTCTTGTGTTTTTAATTAATGCCTAATTTGTTCATTTTCTTTTGCTGTGCAAAAAGCCACCACAGCATAGTGGTCTCAAGCAACACCCATTGGTGGCTTCACTATTTCTACAGGGGAGGGTCTTACACTCTACTTACCTAGGCCCTGTCCTCAGAGGCTTAAAAGGTTGAGGTCGCAGAGTTGGCAGATTTCACTTTAGAGGCTGAACGTCTGCCAAGCTCACGTGGCTGAAGGTGCAATTCGCTGACTGACCCGGTTCTTCCAGGATGATCTGTCCTTCTGAGACATCAAGGTTAACTGATTACAGATCATAGTGGTATCTCTATTACATCTTTAGTTTTGCCACACAAGTTCAGTGACATCTCATAACATCAATGTGTTTTGCACACAATCAAGAGGCAAGAACGACAGAGGGTGCGGACATCCAGAAGTGAGAATTTTAAAAGCTATATTGGAATTTTACCTACTACAACTACTCAGCACACAGCAATATTTTAAATTGACTGCATGTGATTATATCCATTATATTTGTGGTTCTTTACCTTGGTAAATGCTAGGTAACTACCAAGTCAATATTTTTCTCTCAGGTTCTGGCTATTTCTGAAAGATCATGCTGGCCATAGCATGGTTATTGGGGTACTGGCTGAGTATAGATCTTATCCTAGGAGGACACAGGGGCAGCCCAGTCTCAACTGTTCTTCTGTAGAGTTGTATCTCAGATGCGTGAGGGCCTGGCCACTCATCTGTGTTGAAATACTGGTCACTTGAATCTGCATCGCTTTTCAGTCTGCCCACACAGATCACCAAAGCCAGGAAATGGGAAGAGGTAGAGCCTGAAGTAGCTCCACGACCCATGGCTTAGCTTCCCTTTTTCTAATTATTATACAGTGCATTTTCGGATTAATAGTGTCAGGTAGCTACCTAATGATTATATAACAATATATTATGATGTACATTTACATCAATATATTTGCTGTCTTTCATTGTTTACTAGAAATGGAGGTCATTGTTCCGACTGAGGGGAAGGGAACAATAAACAAAACAAACAAAAAACGTATGCTTATGTTCCAACTGTCCACAATGGATAGAATGATTACGAAGCACAGATACGCACTTATTTTAAAAAAGAATAAACTTTGCTGTGCAGGAAGTCACCACAATGCAGTGATCTCAAGCAACACCCATTGGTGATTTCACTATTTCTATAGAGGAGGGTCCTGGACTCTACTTACCTAGGTCCTCTGCTCAAGACCTGAACAGGTTGTGGCCATAGCATTGGCTAAAGTAGACTTCACATCAGAGGCTCAATCACTTAAGTTCTTTCCTTTAATTGGAGTGATCATTCCCAGCAGAAAGCGAAATAACTAACATTCTGTTAGGGGCTTGGGCTGCATAGCTGATGATGAAGACTGGCCGTAGGCCCAGCAACACTTGCCTAACCTCCAGAAAGAGGTCTCAGCTTCAGATTCCTGAGCTACCTTTTCTCAGAGCCTTCACTGTATGACTAGATGTCTAACTAGGACTTCTTTCTCTACCCCTGTGCAATGTAAAAATTTTAAGTATCCTGCCAGTTTTACAGCCTGGGTGCTTCTTTTTGCTCCGTGGCCCCCAGGCCTTTGCAATGTGATCCTCAGGACAGAGGTTCTGCAGGAAGCGTGGGAGCCTGAATTCAGGAGAACACCTTGCTCTCCCTAGTCAAAGACACTTCCTTACAAGATATTTCCAAGAGGAAAAAAAAAATCAAAACAAAAAATAAAACAGAGTTCCAAACAAAGTTAGTAGGTGAGTTACAATAATGAATTACTTGTGTATAGTTGTCCTCATAGTAGGTATTTGGAGTGCAAGATGTAGGGGTGACCTCATTTTTAGCAAATATTCACACGTACTTTCTTTTCAATGAACTAAGAGAAACTAGCTGTATAACTATCCGAACTACCTTGTGCATAGTACCTTATTTTTTCTTTCTTTTTTCCTTTCTTCCTTTCCCTCATCACAGTTTGCCAGTTCTTTTGAACAGTTCCTTCCCAGTGCACAATATCTGTTGTACATTTTGGATCTTATTTGTTCATTCAGTTTCTCACGCTAGGGAGACAGCACAATGGTGTTTACACATACGGATCTAATTTATTTTACTTGTGAGAATGGTCTCAAGTTGCATCCGTTTACCTATATAACTCTCCAGTTTATCTTTCTTTATGGAAAAGAAAGTTTACTTTTCCTTCCAGTGAAGCCAACTTAAAAACACTCAAATCCTACTGTCTTTTATTTTGGAAGAGCTTAGTTCACGCTGGCAAGATGGCTCAATGGTCTAAAGAGCCTGCCTAGGCAAGCTTATGCAGTCACAGGGTTCAATCCCCAGCACCACATGCTGCGCCAGCCCCACTTCCAGGGCAGGCTGAGCCATACAAAAAAAAAAAAAAGACTTCACCCTGCACTCTGGAAACCACCACAATTTTCTAAATAAAATCTTGAGGTCTTTAACTATGTCTAGTGCAGATTTTGCTTTGATGCTAATAGGTACTGTAAAAGAGAAAGAATTTGTTCAATAGGAAAGAGAAACTGTGGAGAGGAAAAGAGCAAAAGAAAGAAGGGAAAAGGATATACTTAGGTATATACGCGGAACGCTTTGGATAATTGTACTGTCGATTTCTGCTGGTCTATTGAAAGGAGCAGTTAATGCTTAAATTTTTCACATTTTTTCTTTTGAATATCTTACAATTTTTGTTATTCCTTTGTTTTGATTTTTCTTTTAAAAATCTTGCACATTTGTATTTGATAACCTGAACAACTAAATAAAGATAGCATCATGTCATACAGCAATCATTGATGAATTCTTGTACTTTGGGTGGTGAATTTTTTTTTTTTTTTTTTTTTTTTTCGGTGCAGGACCGGGGGTTGAACTCAAGTCCTTGCATTTGCCAGGCAAGTGCTTAATCTACTGAGCTATCTCCCCAGCCCCTTTTGTATCATTTTTAATGCAGTTTTTTTCTACTACTATTTTGTATTCTTTAAGAAGTAAAAAATAAATATGGTTGGTGAAGTCTTTGAAATTTTGTTCCTTTCAGATACTATTAATTTAGAGATGCCTTTTTTTTAAATTCAGGATCCCTTTGTAAGAGGAAAGAATATACTGAGGAAGGCATATTTTGAAATACAAAAAGAATAAAGTGTGAGCCCTCAAAAAAAGGTGTGCAATATTTTCTGGAAATATGAACATGCAAATTCTTGTGTGAGTCTATAGGAAGTATAGTCTTGGTCTTAGCTTATAGGACAAAAAAAAAAAAAAAGAGTAACAAATTTGCAGAGGAAAGAGACAAACTCAAATTTATAATTTTTTTAGATGGATGATCTAAGCCTGTTTTGAATTCTCCCAATCTGTTTCTTAATCTTAAGATCAATACTCTATGTTTTTGTTTACCAACTAAGCTAATTGGTGATCTTAGCATCTTTAAGGGATATCGGATGACAAGGATATGGAAGGGAAAAAGCAGAATTTAATCCAGGAAATGTGGTTCTGAGTAGCCTTGGGTAACATTGAATCCCAAAAGTTGCAATCTTTTTATAAGTACAACTCTTATATTATGATTTTGTAATCTCTTTCCAACTTATCTTTATTTCTTCTGTCTCATTTCAGCCCCATTACAGTGCTACATGCTCTTTTCTGGACCAAGCAGAGGATTTGGGGTGCAGGTGACACGCTCTCACTATGCTTCCTTAGAGAAAGGTAGAATGCGCTAAGCCCACCCCGGTTACTGCGGTCCACTCAAGGTCAGGAATCTAACACTAGTGCACAGTTTCTCACGGTTCGGCAGGAAGGATATCAATCTTTGATTGCATCTCTTAACCAAAATTTAATTTGTACAAGAGGAAGATCCAGAAAAGTTGGGCTCTTTTGGGTCACAGAGTCAGTTCTGCAGAGGACAGGGAGCAGTTGGATGCATATTTCATTGCGGGAGACTTGAGACAGAAGGAAGACCAGTGTGATGCCCCGACTCCTCCCTAGGAAGCACTGAGTGGTAGCACTAAACGCCTGGTACCATGGGATACCCCTTGGCGGCAGGAAGAGTGAGATCCCTATTTCCTCTCAGTAGGACTCATTTCTGCAAGGAAGACTGAGTATCCTCAGCAAGGCAAGAGACTTGACTTGGCAGAGGAGCAATAAAACATCAAGAGAGAAAAATATTTCAGTCAATTACCAAACAAAATATAAATGCTGCACAGTCCAATAATATGAATATCGATAGCCACATATTTTATCCCAGTTTTGGCACATTATTTTCTATATTCTGTTCACTGGGCCATTAGAGTGGGAAACATGAGAAGAAATGAAAACTCTGCTGTTGGCTTAATTTTTCACTATTTAGTTGGAGTGCTAGACTCATTTTTAAGCCAAGGGATTCATCAGTCACCCAAGAATGTCATATAATTCTAATTGCCTCTTTTCTTGATCTTTCATGATGTGTTATTCTGTGTGCAAAAATATTTTTTTTCCAAAGCCGGGATTTTGCAAGACAATATGTGTATACTTTGTATTAACCTCAATTATTGCTAATAAATTCAAATTATACAAATTCTAATTATGTATTAAATCTATGCAATGGGAAGAAATTTTTCTGAAGTTGTAGATCTGACTAAGATCATGGCCACATCCCCAAGGTGTATGGTTTCTGTCCAGTTGTCCTCCTAAAGCCTCATGCAATCATGGGGAGGGGGATTTTAGAGTTTGAGACTAACTCATGATCCACTGGAATTATGGATCTTAGTACTGCTGAGATTGTGGTTTTAATGCTGCTTGAATTATAGGTGTGAGTGCTACACCCAACCTGGGGCAGAGAGACAGAGAGACAGACTCTCTGTTGCCGTTGTTCGCCTGTTCCCATTAGTGTTGTTCTGCTGCCCTGAACTGAATGCCTTCTGCCCTGTGCCACTCTGCCTTGGAGCCAGGGGAGTGTGGACCGAAACCTCCAGTAGCTGTGAGCTAAATAAGCCTTTCCTTCCTTCATTTTGAGCACTGGGCATTTGTCCCAGTAATGAGAGAAATCTAACCGAGACACAAGGGCTTCTGATCCAGTGGCCAGGAAAGGGCACCCGTTTCTTTTGGCATTTGTCACCACGTTGAGTTTCATGGCCACACCGTGTACCTCGCTCTTCCTGTGAACTATATCAGCAGGTCTCCAACACTGCAGAGAACAGCGATCCTCCAGCCATTGACAGTATGTTTTTACTTTCTAGGCTTATAGACTGTCTTCATTTTCCTGGTTGCAAGATACTGGGGTAGGCTGTGAGCAGGCAAAGGTCCGTCTATATGAAGCATACTTTCTGTGACAGGATTAAATGTGCAGGTGGCAAATGCTCGATGCTGTTTCATCCTCTTGTTTCATCATTATCCTATCCTAATTCTATCACATTTTTCGTTAGAAGACATAGTGGACTGTATACACGCAACATCATCACATTAGGAACACCTAGAAATAGAGACATATCACTACTTAACAGTATTTCTTTCCAGTGACTATTGCTTAGTGTTTTATTTAAGTTTAATGGAAAAGAAATAACAAGGAGACAGTTTCACAAAAGGTTAGTAGGACCGCCACAATAATTAATACAATGCATATTGTTGTCTTCATAGTAGCTGTTCTGAATACAATACAAGAGGTAGACATGTTAACTTTTCTAAACACTATTAGCACAAATATTTCTTCTCATTGAGCTAAGAGAGAGTAGTTGTATGCATAGTCCAATACTCCATAGCAGATACCCATAAGTGAAACAATCCAGCCCTACATGTGATTAGGGTTGTAATGAAGCCATTTGTTAGCACTATCTTCGTTCTTCCTCTTTAGGCTTGTAAAAACTTATTGTCATTTCCTTCGTTTTGCTGTTTTCAGTAGACTAACCTAATCCTCCTGCTTCTCAATTGACACAAAATAGGTTTTCTGTATGTTCACCTTTTCATTGCTTACCCCAAACCCTGACACATTCCTAAAATATAAAAATTACTCCATTTACCTTGTTTTTTCCATTTTAGGTACATAAAAAATAAAGCCTGTATTCTGTGTTCAACATTCAAAGTTTATTACTCGAATAACAGTTTGCATGGAGATAGCACAAAGCTGATCTGCTGTAGGATTCTTCCAATTTCTCTTTTGGGAAATATGATGGGGCTGCATCTTATTGGAGTGCAGCTTAATGAAGGAGGTGTTGTTGGTGGTCTGCATTTCCACAGGATCCAATGTGGTTTTACCTGTTCGTTCCTAATTCCATGAATTTGAGTCTTGTCTTCCCTCTTTTTGATAAAGTCAGCTAAGGATTTATGAGGCTTATTTAAGCTTTCCAAGAACCAAGTCCTCAATTCATTGATCCTTTACATTGTTTTCTTAGCCTCCATCACACTCATTTTTACTCTTATCTTTATAATTTCCTTTCTCGTACAAGCTCTGTGCTTGACTTGTTCTTTCTCTAGAAGTGTGAGGTTCAACATTAAGTTCTTTATTCGAGCTCATTCTGTTTTCCTGATAGGAAAATTCACCTCTGTAAATATCTCTCTTAGAACTTCCTTCCCTGTGTTGCAAAACTGCTAAAGAGAGAATAGGCAGAATGCTTAAAAAGAGACATAGGCAAGGATTTCACGAAAAAAAAAAAAATTCCTGACTGCATGGGAATTGAAGACTGGGTATCATTCAATTAATAAGCTTTTTGCTCAGAAAAATTTACCAACCCAGTGCAAAGATGGCCCTGATAGTAGGAAAATAATTTATTAAGTTGTCCCTCAGACCTCAGTCAAAGGAATTTTATCTAGAACATATGAAAAACCAATAAAAATCAGATTCCTTAGGGAACTCATTCAAAAATGGACATCGAGGTAAATGTAAACTTTTTAAAAGAAGAAATACAAACTACAGAAAAGTATATGAAAGAATGTTCGGCATTATTTATCATTCAAGAAATGCAAATGAAAACAACGCTGAGATTCCATCTCACTCAACAGAGAATGGGTATCATTAAGAAATCAATCAATAACAGATACTGGAGGGGCTTTAGGGACAAAGCAACCCTTCTGCACTATGGATGGGACTGTAGACTGCTACAACAACTGTGAAAATTAGTGTGGAGAGCCCTCAGAAACCTAGAATCAGTGATCCCATTGGACTCAGGTATTCCACTTCTATATATCCTCTCTGAAGAATTAAAGACAGCATACCACAGTGATGCTTGCTTATCCATATTTATAAAAGCACAGTTCATAACAAGTAAATCTAGAAAAAAGAAAACAAATGCCCATTAAGGGAAGCATGGATACAACATGTGTTTTTAATACAATGGGATGGTAGTCATGAATAATGATAAACTTGAGACGTTTCTAGGTACACGGACAGGCCTTGAGACCACACATTTTAGGTGAAGTAAGCAGGAACGCATGCATAAACACTGTCTCTCTAGTGTCAGAACCTGCAAGTGTACAAAAGGGCCAAATGTACAACGCACATTGTGAAATAGGAGGAAATCATTAGAAGGACCGAGGAAGTACAGAGGAAGAGGCAGGAAAGAAAGGAAGAGAAGGGGAAATACTAAAACGAGGATCCAGCGGAAGCCGAGCTCTGTCAATAGGTAGAGAGATCGGTGCTGGAGGGAGGGAAGGGGGTGAGAGGACTGGGACAAAAGAGGAGTCAGAATATACCATGTACAGAAGCAGATTCCCTGTGACGGACAAGATCTTCATGTGGATTGAAACGGCACCCATAAACTTAAGGAAATAGGCTCCACCTACCGAGCAGAGCATCCCAGGCTGCACTGCGTACCTGCCTTGCGCGCTATCCATAAGAACAGATTCAAAGGGTGAACAGCGTGGACAGTGGTGACTACGTGTCCCTGCATTTTAGCTGGCCGAGATCCAACCCTTCAAAGCAATTGCAAACCTCCAGCTACGAGCCATCAATTTCCTGCAAATCAGGTCATTGTGGAGCACCTTGCTATGTGCAAAAGAGATTGAACAACATTATGGCCCGCGGTACCCCTTGTTTTGAGTTATATTCTGTCTTCCCTAAAGCAAAACTACATCCAAGCATCTAGAAACATGAGTTTATTGGAAAGAGAGTCTCTGCAGCTATAATCCAGTTTGAATGGTGCAGCAGCAGGAGCCTTTATCTGACGCGATCATATTCTTAAAGGAAGATTAAAACCTGGATGCAGGCAGAAGGGACACCCCAGCAGCTGAAATGCATGGTAAACTAATTGAGTTGTAAGCATCTTTCTACACATGTAAGATATTTATTTATTTATTTATTTATTTATTTATTTATTTATTTAATGGAAGGGTCTACAGGGTGTTCAGGGTCTCCCTACCAGATTGGACTCATGACAAACCACCTATTTACAGCCTCTCAAGATCTAGGATCACAGGCGGGCCACCACCACGCGCAGTCTCAGTTGCCATCTCAGCATGCCCCATGGGCGGGGTCAGCCCGCAGTCTCCGGTGCCTGCTTGCAGCCACTTTAATCTGTTGAGCTATTTGCTCGCCTTAATATATTTTTATTTTTATTTATTTTCATTTATGTATTTGTTACAGGGTCTCTCAGGGTGATCCTCCTGTCTTTAGTCTTCCCGGTGCTGAGATTACAGGCATGTGCCATCGAACCTGGACTCGGTAGCCAGTTCAGCAAGCCCAGGGGCAAGGCAATAGGGGAAGTGGGACCTGGATTCAAACCCTAGTCTCTGCATCTGCCAAAGCAGGCACTTAGTCTGCTGAGCTATCCCACCAGCCCAAGATATTTTTAAAAGATATAGAATTAAAGGAATAAAAACCTAACAAGACACAGTTATGCAAATCGTAGCTCTTATATTTATTAAAGGTGTTTCTGTAGGCACAATCACAGAGTGTGAAATGTAATCCTTTTTCTTTCTGCCCAATACATTGACATCTTGCACGGGGCTCAAAAAGAGAGAAATGCATGCATTGTACTGCTGTGTAGTCTACAGTTGTATTCTGTTTGTGTAATCATTTTTGAGCTTTATATAGCAGTTGAATGCCATGTTTTTCAAGCTTGTGACCTGTTTGAGTCCAGTAAAGTATTAGTAGCAACTGCTAAATCTGGGGCGCATTTCAGATCTGTATTTTAAATCATATTAAAAACAAGATCATGGCCTGTTTGCCAAGGTTCTTATTTAATTCCAGCTATGACTATGTTTAATTAGAAATAGAATTTGAAGATCAATCAAAATCTAGAAGGCTTTAGAAATTCCAGCACCATTATGATAATTGGCTTAAATTCAATGGTGTTATGACTCATAAGATACAGTGAATCAGCCTTCTTATTATATTTTCCCAGCATAAAATATTAACCTTTATCCTATGGCTTATAAGCTCAGCATAGAATTTGCCTAAAGGGTACTACAAATTAAAAAGGGTTTGTAGAGCATTTCTCTCCTCATGTAAAACAAATTTATTAAATTATGCTCTCTAAAAAGATCAAAAAAGACTTGGAATCACTTACTACAGTTTTTGATGAGTAAATTTTGATTTAATAATTAGAGATGTAACTAATGACAGATGAAAACTTCCTCTCTTTGAAACTTAGAAAAATTCCATTATAACATTCTAGCTCAAAGTGAGGTTCATTTTTGTCTTTTGTCACTGTAAGGCAGCCTGCTTTCATTTCTAGTGTAACGAAAGTGGAGTTATGAGTTGAAATTTACATTCCTTACCCCAGAAAGATTTAATCTGTTACATGTTTAATTAAATTATTTTTCCTCACTGCAGAAATACGTCAGCGACAATTTTGCCACAGGGCACAGCACTCTGCTTTGTGCATATCACAGATACACTGAGGCACACAATCATGGCATTTTTGATGAGACCTTAGACCCCGAGTCTTTGCTGTGCTCATTACTCGCTTGTTTTGCCTGTGTTTCAGCGAGCCAGAGCATAAGAGAACTTGCTAAGACCCTTCTACATGTGTGCAGGGAGGTCAGGCGCTGACCTTGAGTTCATCTCCCAGAGCTAGCATCTCACCTCTAAGAAAGTGATCAAAGGGTGCCTGCGCTCTCTGCCTCCCGCGCTGCTAGCAAATAGGCTGGAGCTACTACGCTATCTTTACAATCCTCTGCCACCTTTGTGGTGATCTCCAATCAATACCACCATTTCTTGTAGCACACAGTGTGTGTTACTGTAATGGTCACATGCTCACACGGGCAGCTTGTGCTTTCTGAGATGCAAGGGAATTCTGCATGGAGGTATTGTGCAAGGTGGTGCGGTCAGCCATGTGGGGCTCTTCCTCGGCGCCCGCGCTCAGACCCACGTTTCTTTCTGAGGGGTAAGGCTGGAAATTGATTTACCTGGCATCTGTTCGTCCAGTTGGAAATGGCTGTACAGTAATTTTTTTTTCTCTGCTCAGAATAATAATCTGTTTTTTGTTTTGTTTTGTTTTTACAAAGAAGTGAATTTATTTTATTTTATTTTATTTTAATAAGAAATAAAAATGCCACAGTTTCAAAACATGCTAGTAGTACATCCCCAATAATTAATTCAATGCATATTGTTGTCCTTGTAGCAGTTATTTAGAGCACAGGATACAGACATGATAGTTTTTCTAATCATTACTGATATAAAAATTTCTTAGTTGTGTACACAGTTGTATACATAGTCTGATATTCTATAATGGTAGTGGGTTATTGGCGGAACTGGCAATGTTGGAAACTGTTGATTTAAGCCTTTTACAGCTCAGCATACTAATCTAGCTTTACGTTTCATGCCTCATGGTTAAACTTTTCTGCCGGGTGGTTAAGGGCATGTTAAAGCAAGACCTGTATAACAAAACGTGTAACTTTTGTATCTCCCAAAGTCAGTCAAATCCCCTCAGGATTAACCTTAAAACCAGGTACAGTGCTTTGTAGAACTGTTGTCAGTGTCAGCCATCTGAATGAGTCACAGGAATTGCTTGACCAGTTTGCTCTCTGTGAAAGCCTGAGAGAATGTTTTCTGTCTAGGTGACTCTTCATAAAAATAAAAATAAAAAAGTTACAGAATTAAAATAATCTGTTGAATATGCAGAAAAAATACAAGTGTGTCAGGTGACAGGGAGACTACCCAAACAGCAGTGGGGAGACTCACAGGTAGGATGTGGCAGCCAGCAGTCAGGTGACAAGTTCAGGGACAACCGTGAGTAAGGGACTGACATCAAGTGCGTGCAGTGGCTCGGCAACCACTGCGTGTGACAACGCACATCTCAGCAAATAACCAATTGTTAGAGTTAAGTGTGAGTCTAGTTTTCGACCCGTTAATCTGCTTCTTTGACTGTTTTGTCTTCTACTTTTTATCTCAATACTTTCAGGGTTTTGTTCATCAGAATTACTTAAGACTCTACCTCCCTTAACAGTTAATACATTGTCTTTATTATGTTAAATTTTTTAAAGGCAAGCATTGAGATACTTGTTGCATTTATTTGACTTCTTCAGGAAGTATTTGTCTCAAGTTTCTTCCGCACACTCAGGCCACACGAGCTAGGTGAGGAATACAAGCCGAGAAAAGGTTCAAGGGCTGATGAGAGAGAGGGCGGGACGCTTCCAGAGGAACAAAGGACAAAGCAGGAGTAACCATTATGTCAGGCACAGCGGTGCTAATAAGACTGGAAGAATAAAATCATACCCTGTAAAATAGAATGGATGTATGAATTGTATCTATACCCTAAGTCATTTATTTTAAAACATGATTTTTTAAAATTAATTAATTCAGGACTGGTGAGATACCTCAGCGGCCTGAAGTGCCTGCCTAGGCAAGCTTAGGCAAAGGCACAGGGACCGTGGTCTATCCTTAGCACCACATGCTGTGCCAGTTCCACCCCCAAGGCAGGCAGAGCTGGCTATAACATAGTTTAATTAATTAATTAATTAATTAATTAATTTAGGTAGTTATTTGGTACAGAGTCTCACTATGGTGGCTCAGGCACATGGTGATCCTCCTGTCTCAGCCTCCCCAGCGCTGGAATTAGAAGGGTGAGCCACTCCATCCAGTGGCTCACTCCAGCACGACCAGTGTTCCGGGCTGGGATCAGCATGTAGTACTGGGGATGCCACCCGTGTCCTTAATCTTGCCAGGCAAGTTCTTAGGTCAACGAGTTATCTCCCCAACTCCCTAATTCAGTGGTTCCCAACCTTTCTAATGCTATGACGCCCCAGTACAGTTCCTCCTGTTGGGGTGTCCCCAAACCAAAAAATAATTTTAGTGGCTACTTCAAAACTATAATTTTGCTACAGTTATGATTTGGAATGGCTTTAGACGACCCCTGTGTTTTGGTAATTCGACCCTCACCTGGGTCGCAACCCACAGGTTGAGAAGCACTGCTCTAAGTAGTTTTTGCGTTCAACAGTTTTTGGTACAGGGTCAGCCTCAATAAATTAACCAGTTTGCTAACAACAACAGAACAAAAGAGAAACTTGGTTTCAAATACCCCCTCTGAGGCTAGTTGCAGGACAGTAGATGATAACACTTGCTTAAGAGGGCTTTAGAACATCACATATGAGTAGCAGTCTTTTTACTGTTGAGTGGATTACTATATGAATATACCAAAGTCCACTACCAGTTGATGGGTATTATAACTGCTTCATCTTCTAGACTGAAATGAAGAAATTTATGATTAATATTTACATGCAAGTGTTTTGTGGCCAGATGTTTTGGTTTCTCCTGAATAAGTAAAACTGAGGAGATGGACATGGTGAACATATGGTATGTGCATTGTTAACTTTGCAAGAAACTTCTACGTTGTTTTCTAAACTGACTGTATCAATACATTCCTATCAGCAATGCATGAGAGTTCCATTTGTTTCTTATTTTCACCAACTTAGCAACACATGCGTCTGTGTGTTTCATTTTAGCTACTCTAATGAGCTATATAATTACACTGTATTATTGTGGTTTTAATTTGTGTCTGCCAGTAAATATGTATACAGAGTGTGTTGCCCAAATATCTGGCTCACATTGTGTCAATAGAGTAGGTGGTTCATCTACTCATTTTTGAATAGTTGAAATCATTTCAGTAGACTGGACATACCTTGTTTTCACAAGATGTGCTTGGCAAATGACTGATGTTTCTTTATTATGTTAAATTGTTTAAAAGCAAACAGTACTTAAATTTATAAAACGTAATTATCTTCTCTCCAAAAAAAAAAAAAAAAAAAAAAAATGCACTTAGTAGATTTAATAGGAAAACATTGTCCTCTCCCCAGTTCAAAAATGGTTATATATGCTTTCTTATAAAATGTTGTAGGGCTAGGAAGACAGCTTGGCAGTGTAAGCCCCTGCCCGGCAAGGGCAAGGACCCAGGTTTGATCCCCTGTACTGTATGCCCTGCTGGCCCTGCCCCTTGCGAGTGACTGAAACAGAACATGGTGGCAGACGCCTATAATCCCAGCACTGGACAGGGTGTGACAGGAAGAACGGTAGGAGGTGGGCTGCATAATGAGATACTGTAATAAATAAATAAATAAATAAATATTTTTAATTAACATTAATGAGAAAGTAATGGCAATGAGACAGTTTCACAACAGGTTAGCGGGACAGATACAATAACTAATATATTGCATATTATTGTCTTCATAGTAGTTGTTCAGAGTACAAGATATAGACATGATGACTTGTCTAAATACTACTAGTACCAATATTTCTTCTTATTGAACAAAAAGAAAGTAGTTGCATATATACTTCAATAGTATGTATAATAGTGAGTGATCAGTACAACTGATAATATCAGAGGCTGTTGATTGGAGCCTTTTACAGCTCAGAATATTAACAGGGTTTCACTTTTTATACCTCATGCTTAGACTTCTCTGCTGGATGACTAAGACCAAGATAAAGCAAGACCTATATAATAAAAAGTGTAACTTTTGCATATGATAAGATCAGTCAAATCCCCTCAGGATTTACCCTGAAACCAGGTACAGCAGTTTGTAGAACTGTTGTCAGTGTCAGCCATCTGGATGAGTCATGGCCATGGCTTGACCAGTTTTCTCTCTGTGAAAGCCTGAGAGAATGTTTTCTCTCGAGGTGACTCTCCTTAGGCACACTATACATCATCAATCACTTTCCTCTGTAGCTCCATAATCTCCTTGAACAGGAAATTTGTAGCACTATTGAATTATACACTGTAACATTACATGTTCTCTTATGTCCTAAATCCTCAGTGACCTTAAAGGGCTAAGGCCAAAATATTGGCTGTCTTCATAACCCTTCTTTTTCTCAAATATTTTGGTCTGCAAACTTAAAAAAAATTACTTGAGAATATAGCAATGATTGATCACATTAGACACAGTACACCTTTACAGGATCAGAATGATGAGCATTACTGGCATGATTTTAGTATTATACATTGTTAAATAAATATTTTTTTAAAAAATTACAGTTTTAATTTTTATTTCTTACATGTAGGCTGACTTGGGTCACTTTGGGGAACACAGGGATCAATTTTGGAGGCCACTAAATAGGGCAGGTGCCAGTGACTATCCAGGAAAATAAATAAATAAATGTAGACAGGCGATGTGAAGGGCTTCTCTTCCTCACCCAGATCCTCTCCCCAAGCAATCCCTCTTAGGAAAAATCAACGAGTTAAATGCAAAAGGCTGCTAGGCAGGAAAGAAACGAAACAACATATTTTAATAGTTGAGGAAGTTTGAAAGGGAAAAATTTTTTGCTAAACTTATAAAATTATTTCCTCATTCACATATTTAAAAATCCAGTCATGAGTGCTGGAAATCATCGTACATCTCTACTTACTTCATCATCATGTGACATTGGTGCATTCTTTTCTGTGTTTTTACAATTTCACTTAAAACTAATTCCTTGCAAAATATTTAGTGTTTTGCAGAGAAAGAATTAATTAGACTGCAGTGCACAATGTGTTCTTGCCCTTCTCATTCATAGATTCTCATTTCCTCTGATCCACAGAATAGGAAGAGGGTAAGCCCTCATTGTTTTAAGTCCCCATGTGGTGGTCACTGGTTAAGCAGCCACAGGAAAACAGCCCAGCAAAGAAGGGAAAGACACAGGGAAGTGATGGTGGTCACTATTAAGCTTCCCAGGGCCACGCTGGCTGGACGCTCTCAGTGCACCCCAGGGAGGTGGCAGCACTGCAGGACCCATGAGTCAGGATAGCCCGGAGCGGCTGGGCCAGGGAGATGTGTGCAACTCCTAAGATTTCTCCAAATAGTACCCTAGTGATTCTATTTCTGTGTGCATGCGGGCAGATATACATTCTCTTCTGAAAGTTTATATTTGTACTCATTTTTTTTTCTCTTCCATGTGCCAGAGTTTAAAAGCTGGACACAGGGAGATTGTGGCTGCCTATCTGAACAGATCTGGCTATATATAGCCCCAGAAATTTGTGTCATCATTCTTCTGCATTTTATTACGTAGACTTTGCAGTGGTCTTCTTTCTTCTTATCTTCCATGATGTTTTATATGCTCTTAGCTATACACAGAAACACAGATGGGGCTCAAACTTATTTCTTATGTTTTCTTTACGTGTGTCTTCAATATCTTCTTTTTCATAAAAATGATAAAGACAATAAACAAGCAAAAAAATCACAGAGCATAAAATATAAGTGGCTAATACTTTTTTTAAGTGATAAATCATTATGATACCAAGAGTGCTTTGACATTTTAAATTGTTATGCAGAATTAAATAAATAAAAATATTTCCTGCCATAGTATGGATTATAATAATTATATATTTCTTTATATCAAGTGAAAGTAACTATTATACTCAATAATTTTCTGTAATAACATTTCATGTGTTGGAAACAACGTATTTCTGGTATTTTTTTTTTGTAAGATAATATGCTACCACTGCTTTCTTTGTATATGTTATTGAACTGAGGAGGTTAAAAATGAATATTACTGCATTTGTAAATGTTGATGAAGAGTTAACGTAGTTGGAGTGAAACCTATGGAAATATTGAAACCAATTATATTTTGATGGCGTTCTAAGGTTCCCCACCAGGACCACTTTGACACTTACAGTTGCATGTTTAGCTAATGTGCCTAGAGCCTTACCACTATGTTACACTGCCCACCCCAGCAAATTCTATTTTAAATATTTATCCTTATGAAACTTATTTCATACTTTGACCTCTGATTTCTATCCTCTAGAATTGGGGAACATTAGCTTCCGTTCTCAAAGTCACCTACCTAGTCTATGATGCCCAGGGACAGCAGCCCTAGCAAATCAAGGCAGCGGAAGAACTCCTTAAAGCCATCTCATAAACACAAAAATCAAAAATGCACTGTGTATGGGATGTCAACAACTGTCACTCACTGCTTCCAGGTATTTCTTTAGGAATCGTGACAGTGACAAAATCATACAGCATACGTGCTAAGTGGTCACACAAGGCACTTCAGAAATTTTAACTTGTTTATACTTTGATTATTATGCCCCTTAAACACATTCACAAGTAATCTAGAGCAAAAAGGGTTAAAAACTGTATGTGTTTTTCCTTATTTATTTTACTCGTTTCTTTTAAAGACTGTGTCACATCTTCTTAATGTGGCCAGTTATACATTTGCTAATTGCAAAGTTATATTTTTGCCCAATGTTTGAATTTAAACAATGCTCAAGCAAGAATATGCTGGAGAAATCAGTGTATGCTACCAATGCGTTTAAAATTATTATACACCTGTTCATAAGGAAAGGTTGTACTCAAGGTGAACATCGAATGGTACATTTTTTTATACCCGTGAGCTATTTCCCTGGATCTGTGTTTTCCTTTCCTTTCCTTTCCTTTCCTTTCCTTTCCTTTCCTTTCCTTTCCTTTCCTTTCCCTTCCTTTCCTTTCCTTTCCTTTGTTTTCTTCTATTTCTTCTTTTCTTCACTTTTTTTTAAATGTATTTAGTACAGGGTCTACAGGGGCTTACTACTCAGATCCCACTCATAGTGATCCTCCTGTTTTCAGCCTCCCAAGCCCTGGAATTACAGGCACGTGCCGCCATCATCAGGGTCATTTGCTGCCTCAGCACACCCTGTGTTGCGTTTAAACATAAAAAATTTAAATTAAACACAAGAAGCAAGACCTCACTTGGAAATTAAGTAAGAAAAGCAGTCATTTGAAAAATGGCAAAGATGGAGTCGAGCAAAGTACTTGGACATCTGGCTTGCAAAACAAAGCCAAGTCTGAGTAATTTCTTTTAAAGTTGTTTCAATATAGAGGAGAAGGGGAATCAGCCGGGGACTTACTGGCTTTCACGTTTTTAAAACTCCTGACAGCGTTGTTTATGGAGGTTACTTTACATGCTGGGGGAAGGTTCTGTAAACAGTCGTACACTTTATCTGCCCCAACTACTTTTTAATCAAACAGACGCTTTCCAGTAAAATCCAATAAATAATGGCAAGATTGATTTTTTAAACAACATATGCTGTGAACATTATAAACTCACTCACTGGTGGTGGGCTGGGAACTTGCAGATTGCATGACTGATTTTGCCTGTGAAATAAGAAAAACATGTGGTATTGGTTATTTTCTTCAAGGTTCTTAAATACTGCCACCTCTGAGTTACCTTTTCTTCTTCTTTTTTTTTTTTTTTTTGATTCTCAAAATAATTTACAATCAATACCTATTTAGAAGTAAACCCTTCCCCCCCCCCAAAAAAAAAAAAAACCTAGAGACCCCTGGCTATTTAGTGAGTAATTACTTCAGTGCTAAGAGTAAACCTACCATTACAACCTGGGCTGAGGATCAAAAAATTGCCAGGAAAACTGCTTATGCTGGTTGCTGGCTCTGTGAGCAAGGGTCGTTTTCCTCCTTACGTGGTTCTGTGACCTTTGGAAATGTGAAGGTTAACCTGGGCATGGTGGTGATCACCTATAATCCTTAAACTTGGGAGGCTGAACACAGCCGGTATGGTGAGACCCTGTAGATCCTGTGCTAAATACATAAAAAGAAAATATGAAGGTCGCATTCCACATGCACCCTTTTTCTCCAAAAGCTGTCTTTTAGGATCATTAATAACTGATCCTATAGTTTTCTTTGGTATCATAAAGTACTGATGTTACCAGAAAATAAATGCATTGGAAAAGTAGGTGAAAACTGACAAAAACCTTAAATTTATGGGTTATTCCAAAAATTAAATATATTATGTTTTTTTCCAGGTTTTCAAAAATGAAAGGAAATTGTAAGAGTCTGCTTCAATAAGTGACAATATGCTTTGAAAGTTCCATGTTTATCTTTGAAATGTCTTCTGGAATGTTTAAGGATGACTCTCTTATTTGCATTCACTCATGCAATGTGTTTTGAACACGTATCTGCCTGTCTTCTAGACTCTAATGTTTGCTTTAAATATACCAACTCTAATTAAAGATGATTTAAGTAGAATTAAAAGGAGCAATCAATCATCTGTCTGAACTTATTAGATTCCAGGACTCGCTCAGAAGCATTTCTGGCTGCTCAGCCAATTTGGTTCACTTTTGTTTCTGTCTCAGGCATTCACTTTCCTCGCTATTGATTATGGATTGACATGCTGAATTGCAAGACGAGATCCAAACTCAGGCCCAGTGTCACCAGGGCTCCCAATCCATATGAGCCTGTGAGGAGCTTTCTCCCCGGAAAACCTCCAATGCTGAGGGAAGGAAAGGGACCTTCGCCCTAAAATCTATATGGAAAGACTTAGAAACTGAAGACAGCACTGAGAAAAAAAAGAGCTAAAGAAATAGATGATATTTACACAGATGTATTTTATTAAATTAAGTAGCTCTTTTGGAAGAAGCAAAATAACAGTAATAGAAAAATGTAAGAGATTACAAAGGGAGGCAGACAAGTAGGAAGGCTGAGCGCAAGTAGACCGTCTTGAGCCAAAACACAGATGGCTGTCCCTGCTATGGGCAGGGACAGCAGGTGATACAGTGCGGTGTCCACGTGAGGATCAGGAGTTTGTTCTGAATCATAAAGCCCAGGGAGATCTCCATTGCGAGGACCCAGATCCTTGACTGCTTCATTAAACAGCCATCTGCTCCACATCTTTTGCACTGCCTGCTGTGGGAACAAAATGACAAACTTCATAGATTTGGCCCTTGGGAAGCTTAACCTAGAACATGAGACAGAGGGTTAGGAAGTCACGGGCCTTCGGATGGTGGTGCCAAAGTTGGGCGGTCCATGGAGCCGGGAGCTGCAGGAGAAGAAAGAATCAAACACGCAGGGCAAGGCTAAGGTTGCAAGCCTGAGGCCTCAGTGGAGAGGTGCTGGGACGAGTCTGCACTGAAAGAGTGAAGCAGCTAGAGCCCGCTGTGCACAGACAGTGGCAGGAGGAAAGGCAGCCCTGCTGCAGCAGAGCGGAGCTTTTCTACGTTCTGCTTGCCCTTCATTCTGTCTCATTCTGTCTGGACTCTAAGGCTGTTGCATGGTGCCATCCAGTCAGGCTGGCTCTGCTCCCTCAGCTTGCCTTATTCGGCAGGAGGGAAAATCCAAAGACACGTGTGGCAGTGTGTTCTACTACTCTGCGAGGCACTTATGGAGCCAGTGATGCGGACACATCAGGAGCAGTGGTCTCAGCGGTGGCGGTGGGAGCTAAGAGCAGCATGACCGCAGGAATACGGACAGCGGGGGCCATGCTCATGAAGCTTCACTGCGGAATGAGAGCTCCACTGGGAACTGAGCGAGGGGCCACGCAGGGTTCCCTTCTGCTGAGAGTTTGTCTACTTTCATCATAGGCCAAGCGTCTGCTGGAGGAGAACTTGGAGGCAGTGAAGGAACTGGTGTGTCAGAGCACATCTGAGGGAAGCCCAACACGCAGGCAGTGGAGTGCATGCTTCTGGTTCTTCATGACCAGGAGAAACAACACAATTAAAAGATTTTAAAATCTTAAATTTAGGTAAGAAGAGTACCGTACAGAGTTGGGGCCAAAGAAACTGTGGATGCTGGAGATTCTAAAGAAATAAATTAATTTCAATCAGGGCATGAATAAACACACCCAAGTATATCTCTAAACTTGGTCGACAAGGGTCCACCAAACACAGGCTCAAAGATATAGAAGGGTAAACCTTTCATTGGAGAGCCCTTGGCCCTCCTCCTCAACAAAGGATCACCAGGTAGTGGGTTCCAAAAATCCATTTCACTAGGCCCTGCCGTCGAGACCCTGACAGGCCATGCAAGGCGTGGCCTTCGTGGTTCCAGCTTCTTCTCACACTGGCACCAGGGTCCTCCACAAGATAATGGCGTCCATGAGTGCTGCAATATGTAGCATGGGGTCTGGGGTCCCTTTCAGGGTCCCCTAAGAGCTGGGTGTGTGGAGCTCTGGAGGTGAAGCCAGAGGTGAAATGACAGAGGATGACAGTAATGCCAGGACTAGGTGACATCTACAGAGAGAAGCGGAGTGGGGGGCGGAGAACAACAGCCAGACTAAGAAGCGGCTATGTGGGCTGGAATCAGTAAAGGTACCGGGAGTGGGGCTGTCCAAACCCTTTGGAACACGTATCTCCCCACCGTGTTTTCTGAATGCTGGACATGGAGGTATGGAAATTAGTGTTTACCCTGCTGGGTTTGGGTATTATTGCGGTCCAAGTTTTTTCTAGCCCTCTCTGCTTCTTCTTCGGAAACAGAAAGTTCACCCTGTGCCACTGTATTTCGAAAATAAGCCACATATTTTTGAATTTTATAGAGGTCCCAAGCACGCAATCACTTTGAGTATCAGAGGAGACTTGGATTTGGATTTTTTAGAAGTGCTGGAACTGTTGAGACTTTGGGGATGGGATTAAGCTCTGTTCAGTGGCGTGAAGGCCTGCTAAATCATGCCAGCCCAAATTATGACTTTGTTACCGCCTGTATTTGAAGATTACCTGTGGTTTCAGGAGACGTGTCTTGGTGTCAAGTAGGCAAAGTCTGCACTGCGATTGTTAATTGTGTTTGCCAGCTGTGGACTCTGAGTCTCACAGAAAGGAGAATGGATCATCGGGCATTTTATGCTCCAGTGGATCAGTGCGCTTGTGTTCACAGCCAGCCATGCTGTTAGAAGGCCAGGCCCAGTCGGAAGTGGTCCCTGCGGGCCTGGCTTTGGAAAGGACACCTCTTACCAGTACCGTTCTGCTATGCTATCCATCCGCCACGAAGCCAGTAACTCGGATCCGCCGTACCCCTGAGCACGATCTTTCTCGCTGGGAGCCAGCAAACCATGCAGTGAAACTGAAAACTCTGTGAAACTCGAGCCGCATAGGCTGCACCTGCTGGAAGTTACGGAAGTCAGGTATTCCATCCAGAAATGCCGAAGCTGGATGTTGCAGAGAACATCAGCTGGGAGGATGAACTTGCCAGGGGCTCATCTTGTTGACGCGCGTCAGGTCTCCGCTGGCAAGGTCGATTCTGCTTCATCTGCCGTAGCACTCTCAGCTGCAGAAGGGCCATGCGACGCAGACACTTTGCTGTGTGCATGGGGCACAGGGGTCCGAGGCTCTCTGCCCAGGCCACACAGCTAATAGGCAGCACGGGCACAGGGATCCTGCAAAAATACCAGGAGGCCTCGGGTCTGGCCATGTCTCTTGGATATTTCCTCTCTATTACCTGCTGTATAAACTTCAGAAATTTAACTCACATTCATATGGAGTTCTTTGATTCTAAGTCTGAGAAAAGCCAATATTACACAGGCTTTTAAGGCAGAGGCTCACACTAATTCTTTAAAGAAAATACTGCAGAAATAGAAGGTTATCAGTGAAGGTATTGAATTTTTTCTGTAATATTCAATTCATTTCTTGTTTCTGCTTTATTGTTTGGGAGACTTGAAATTCAATGGCACTAGAAAGGCAAAAATTGCTTTTTTAAACAAACCAAGTGTATTGTTATATCCTTCTGTCTGAAATGTGTAGTGTTTGAAGCATACATATAGATCATGGAGGAAAAATTATATAGAACATAAACTGGTTATAATTCTCTTAATCAATGTCAGCATGTTCATGGCTGAGTCTTAGAGTTTGGCCAAACCATAGATTCTAAATTAAGAGTAAAATAATGCCTTACATTGTCCTTAGGTTTACAAAACTTCCCCTGGTAAGGCAACTGACAGTTACCTATGGCAGGGAATTACATTGTTTCTAGGTGGCAGATGAACAAGGAGAAATCCTGAAGAATCTGGGTCCCTGCCCAGGGGTGGGTTTCTCATGAATAGCGTGGCCTCCAGGATAAAGACTGTGGAGAGAATCCCCCCAAAGGGGATAGCTCCCTAGAGACAGTGGTGGGCTCTGTCTGGCTTACTCTGTGTAGGCACCATTGGGAACCAACTGTCTTAAAGAACTTTCAGCTGTAGAACAGTTCTGTCTTATGATGCTACTTATACTTTGTATCAAAAAACAATCATGCTTTTTAAAGATAAACTTATACATTGCTACCATTCAAATATCCAAAACTTGATGTTTGCCCATGAAGAATTACAGGCTTAAAGTTTCCAATTTAACACACAAAGTACAAAGTATTTTGTTATTAGTGTCAAAATTAGAGCTAAGCACAGTAGTTGAAAGGCCAATGTATGCTTTTTAAAATTCCATGAATATATTTCCTGTTTTTTTGTTTTATTTTTGTTTGTTTGTTTGTTTGTTTGTTTGTTTTGGAGGACCAGGATTCAAACTCACAACTTTGCACTTGCCAGGCAGGCACTTGTGCCACAGAGCTATCGCCCCAGCCCCCAAATTCATGAATATAAACTCTATAAATAAATAACATACGGCTTTGAGGAGAACAATAGCAGGTAATAACCTTGGCACATTTTATTTAAAAAAAAAATCTGTGTCTATCAATTCAGATAAGCTTTCTTTATCTGTAATAAAAGTTAAGGATCAGCCGCCTGTACAACTCTCTCGCAGTTGTGGAATCAAATAAGGTTGGAAGACCTAGAAGGAATTCCTGCTGCAAGAGCTACTTCTCTGGGCCCAGTAAGAGCTTCTGCTGTGGAGATCTTGGGTGGAGCTCATCTCCATTGTCACAGGAAGTCACTTTCATGGTTTTCAGTTTGGCTGGATTTCAAGGTGTTCCTTGGTATTGTGGTATTCCAAACCGAGGACACATTGCAGACTGTTTTATCACCACATGAAGGATATTTTGAAACTGAACTTTTTGTATGAAGGTAAAGACCTAGAGAAGTATGGTACCTTGAAGTTGAAAGAGATCGGGGCTGGTGAGATAGCTCCGTGGACTAGGCAAGCACAGGGACCCCATTCTTGGCACCGCTTGCGTTGCTGAGCTGGCCACCAAGTCCGGGTGTGGTAGCACACACCTGTAATCCATGTTTGTAGCAGCACAACTTTCCATAGCTAATTCTTGGAGTCAACCAAAATGCCCATCACTTTTGGAATGGCTGAAAAAGATGTGCTATTTCTATACAATGGAGTATTACCCAGTTATAAAGAAAGACAGTCGGACACGGTGGCACACGTCTATAATCACAGCACTTAGGAGGCTGAAGTAGGAGGATTGCTCCGAGTTAGAGACCAGCCTGGGCTACAAAAGTGAGCTCAAGGCCAGCCTGAACTGCAAAGTGAGACCCTGTCTCCAAAATAAATAAATAAATAAATAAACAAACAGACAGACAAAAAAAAAGAGAGAAAAGGTAAGGGAAAAACATGTGTGTGTATATATATATATATATATATATATATATATACATACATACACACACACACACACACACAGGATGGCTAAGGAAATTGTACTAAACATATCCATCAGTCTTTTGGAAATAGCAGCTACCGAGTAGAATTTTCACCTTAACTAACCCTGCATGCTGATAGCTGAAATAAACATAACTGCATCGAGGACACCAATGTATAACACAGAAACTACGCTTGAATACCTGACATCTTGGTCTTCCAAATGTCTATCATTTCTAATGTCACATCAGTTGTCACTATACTCTCTTTAAAACAAAGTTTTTCAAAAAAGGTAAATAAAAAGAGAGAGAAGAGCAAAATTTAAGGTTTCTTGAAAGCAAGTGGTAATAGCCAGCCATATTTCTAATCTTGCAAAACTACATCTGCTAATCTGAGCAACAGATTTGATGAAAAAACAGATAATATATCAACCATTGTTAATCAGCTATTCTTGGTTTGAAAATCTGTAACATATATATTGTTGTAGGTTACCTGGTTTTTATCGTTGTTTCTGATTTTGGCTCTTGCTTTGCTTTTACATTTCAAAATAAAATTAAATTAAACATATATTACAGGGAAAAAAATTGAGGCCTGGGGAGACAAGTTTTATTCAAAGCAGCTCAGTACTGAAATTTAAATCTAACGTAGTACTTCATGAAATTCTTGTTAATATTTCAAAGGGTAAATGTACCTGAGGAGGCAATGTCAAAAATCCTCCGTTATCATGTTAAAAATTTGAGATTAAATAATAAGAAATTGAAATTTGAGTTTCTACTTATACAACAAAATAATGAAAATTAATATTTTAAAACATAGACTGCTCACTGGACTGTGTACGCATCTGCTTCTCTTAATTCAAAGAGAAGAATTCATTTTTTTTTTTTATTTCCTTAGCTACATCAATAGGCCATGCCCACACACTGTGCTCTGTATAACTATTGTGAGGACAATGTGCAGTGTGTCAACTGTTAAATTAAAAAAAAATAATAATGTTTATTGAAAGTGTTAATGTTTAACTGTTTGATCAATCTTATACACTGATATCTATTAATCTAAACTGATCTGATGATGAAAATATATAATATAACCATTGTTAAATTTTTGGTTTTGAAATTCTGTACAATATGTAAAAAAGTAAATAAATTTAAAATAGAAAAGAAACATAGACTGCTCAAAACAGTTTGCCCAGAGTCCCTAATGTTTTAAAAATGGTTTTCCTAAATATTAAATGAAGCATGAAATATCTATAATGTTGAGGATAACTTACATTAATATGATCTCTTTGTATAGCTTATGTAGTTGTAATTTTGTATAAATACCTCTAAAATGTACTTCAGATATGTCTTGGCAGTGCTTTCCAAAGTTAAAAATTCATATACTCTGGGGCCCTGAAATTATATTCAAATGTGCTTCGGCTCATCTCACGAAGAATTAAGAATATTTACAGGGCTATTTGTAAGAAGAAAAAAAAAAACCTGATCACGGTGAGCTCACATCATGTAAAGCTTAACAACTCTGAAGAGGAAGTTCACATAGCTACAAACAACAGTGTACATCAGACCTGCATGTGTAAACAGTGTATTGTCTGACTCGTGTGAGAAACTGAAGGAGTAAATAGCATCTGAAAGGTACAGCAGATACTGTGAGAGAGAAAGGATCTATCCAATGGGAAGGAACAACTGGGATGAGGGAAGGGACAAATGAATGAAGGGAAATACACACACATATGTGATGGTTGGATAATTTTTTCAGTACAACCACAATAATTAATATAATGCATATTATATTCTTCACCGTAGTTATTCAGAGTACAGGATGCAGACATGATAGATTTTCTAATCACTATTGGTACAAATATTTCTTCTTGTTGAACTAAGAGAAAGTAGTTGTATACATAATCCAATATTCCATAAGAGTAGTGGGTTATTGACAGAATTGGCAATGACAAGAGTTGTTTATTGAAGCCTTTTACAGCTCATCATGCTACTCTAGCTTTACTTCTTATGCCTCGTGGTTAAACTTTTCTGCTGGGTGGTTAAGGGCAAGTGAAAGCAAGACCTGTACAACAGGTACGACAAAAGAACATGAAACTTTTGTGCCTCCCAAGATCAGTCAGATCCCCTCAGGATTTACCTGGAAACCATGCACAGTGCTTTGTAGAACTGCCGCGAGTGTCAGGCATCGGGATGAGTCACAGCCATTGTTTAACCAGCTTGTCCTCTGTGAAAGCCTGAGAGAGTGTTTTTTCTCTAGGTCACTCTCATTAGGCACACTATGCCTCATCAATCCCTTTTTTTCTGTGGCCCTATGTTCTTCTTGATTAGAAAATTTGGGACACCACTGAGTTATAGGTTGTTACAGTCAGTACAGGTTCTCTTATGCCCTGAGTCCTCACTGACCTTGAAGGGCTAGGGTCAAAATATTGACTGTCCTTTCAGTCCTTTTATTTTCTCTAACTTTTTGGTCTATAAACTTACATTCTTAACACTCCACAAGAGAAGCTTAATGGTTAGCTAATTGTCCTGCTAATTTTTGCTGGCCTGCTGAATGGAGCAGTTAACGTATATATTTTTTTTTAATTTTGTTCTTTTCAGTTTCTTATAGCCTTTTAAAAAGCAATGTTTGCAAGTTTATATGTGGTAACCTACACAAATAATCTGAAGATAACATCAAATGATGCAACAACCTTTGTGAAATTCTTACTTAATGAAATTTTGCATCATTTCATTTTTATTACCATATTGCATTCTTTAAAAAAAGAAAAAAAATGAACAACAATGTGAATTAAGGCCTTTTAACAATACTGAAGAAAGAAAGATCAAATATAAAAAGACTGCCTATGGTGTAGTGTTCTCACAATAAAGTTAATGTAAGTTAAGAATACTGCAAGCTCTTCTTTGAGGCCTATGTAGGGTCTGTGCATAACCAAAGAGCACTACATTTTCCCAACTAGCTACTAATTTCAAGAGGAAATGAAATGCCTTTGGTGCCCATATAGTAGCCTCTCATCCTTAAGCTTTGGCCTAAGCCACACTTATCTGAAATTCATGGTCTGTAATTTAGCACAGAGAAGCGGGAGACCTTTTCACCATTTATCAGTAGAGCCCTATGTAATCAAGTGCCTGTGACCTATGGCAGTGGGTTGGATAATCGCTCAGATGATGCGAACTATAGTCTGCAACTGCGGATGAGAGGGGACGAGGGCTCTGTATTAAATGATTATTCCGACACAGTGGTGCCTGGTTTATGAACTTAATTATTTCCATGATTTTGGTAGCGAACTAAATCAGACAAGCACTGAGTCTGATTTCATGGTTAGGACCCATGGTCCCCTTGTGGGGAAATGTGATTTGATTCTCTTCCAATTTAGTCTGTGAGCAGAATCGTGAGAGAATTAAATTTGTGTGTCAGTGGCTTGCTGTATTACCAGCAGAAAACCAGCCTATAACCATAGCTGTCTACATGCTGGTAAATATCTAAGAGAAAGTTTAGACTGGAAGTGTTATACATAGCTTGGCTAAAAATACTAAACAACATAAAAGCTCTTCGCATGAAGAACAGATGGAGAGGTATTTGGTCTTCCCATGAGAATGCTTCAAGTGTGAAAATATAATGCCACCATGATTATAAGATCAATAATTTTGCTTAACAATTCCTAAGAATCTCTTTCATTTATTGTGGCAATATAATTAATGAATCACTGGGAAAACTCTCCAGTAGTAATGACACATGTAAATTATAAAAGGGAGACATGCCATATCAAGTAGCGACATATATTATACACACGTAATGTAACTAAAATACTATCACCTTGATATAGAAATGGACAATGAGCTGGTGAGACAGCTCAGCAGACTAAAGTGCTCACTCAGGTAAGCTTAGGCAAGCACGGTGTTCGATCCTGGCACTGCACACCACGCCAGCCCCATACCCATGACAGGCTTAGCTGGCCAGAATCTGGATGTGATTCGTACCTGTAATCCTAGCACTGGAGAGGCTGAAAGCAGGAGGGTCACCATGACCCTGAGCTGCACAATGAGACCCTGAAACAAGCAAATACATGAAAAAAAGAAAGAAAAAAGAACGGGCAAGTCAGTCCCCAAAATGCATGAGACAATATTAAAAGAAAATATGAAAATAGCTCATCAGAAAAGTAAAGACACTTATAATCAGGAGGGCATTTCAAATCAGTAACGAATAAAGGAATCGCAAATAGAAGTTCCACAAACCCCTAAGTGGTAAACATGAAACAAAAACAAGTTATAAACATAAGATAATGAAAGGAATTCATCTGGGGCCTTGAGTCAGAAAAGTCTCTGAAACCAAGATGCAAACGAGTTCTTCTCCTGTCACAGTGACATCCTGAAGGAAGCAGGAAAATTGCCAGCATCGAAGCATGCTGAGGTGTGACAGAGGCAACACAAAATGGAAATGTGGGCAAAAGACTCTGAAAATGTTTGCAGCACGCATAAAGGAAAAGGATTAATATACACCGTATATTAGAAACACAAATAGATTTTTATAGCAATAAAAATCTGATAGGCCAGGGGGACCGAGGATGAAAACAGGGAATGCAGAGAAAATGAAACTCAAAATCTCAAGCTATGAGCGGATCCAACCTTCTCCCTGGGGACCCGCTGTCTGGAATTCAGGCACAAGGTATCATTTCCCCACATGACTTGCAAAATGAAAACCGTAAGATTTACATATCTAGTTTTGTTGACAATGTAAGGAAACAGATACTCATTCTTAAAAAGATAAACTGGCCTGGGCTTCCAAGGACAACTTGGCTGTATTTGTGGACATGAAGAATATACTAATCTTTTGGTCCACAAATGATACTTCTCCTTATGAAATGTGAAACTGTATTATTATACTTTTGAACTTGTACGTGCCAGACAGGCATCCATGCAGCTGAGCTATATCTCTAGCTGAACTTAAATTATATCAATCATCCGGAAGGCACGGGTGGAATATTTTATGTTATGGTTTATGTCTAGTTGTCCCCCCCAAGACTCATGCAATCTTGAGGGACTTCTATAGATTAAGACTTGACTGATGATCCGCTGGGATTATGTGTTTTAGTACTGATGAGATTATAGTCTTAGTACTGTTGGGAATTATAGGTGTGGCCTGAGACAGGCTAAAGCAGAGAGCCTGATGTAATTTAAAGAGAGACAGAGAGATAGAGCTATCGCACTGTTGCTCTGCTGCCCTAATTAGTTGGCTGCCTCTGTCACCATTTTGTTGCTGTTCTGCCACCATGAACTGGATGCTCTCTTCCCTGTTCCACTCAGCCATGAGCCAGCCAGATATGGACTGAAACCTCCAGTAACTGTGAGCTAAATAAACCTTTTATTCCTTCATTTTGAGTGTCAGGTATTTGTCCCAGTAATAAGAGAAAAGTAACTAAGAGACCCTACAACCAGAGTGGTGGTCCTGATGCCAGACCTATCCTGTGGGCCAGCCTGCTCTCAGATTTCACACTCCTGAAAATGCAAACTACGGTGGCTGCCTTCCAAGATATTTGAAGACAGTATTCTTAGGGTGTATGGAAATTATACATATGCATTTCTGTATTTGCATATGCATATTTGTAAATTAGTGCACAAGAGCTATGGTTAAAATCTCCCTGGAAGCGCTCACCCTAGTATTAAACATATAATAGCCGTTGTTCTGGCCACTTTCCAAAGCAGATCCAGAAGACCTCTTTAGTGATTGTCCTTCAAGGGGTGTGATAAAAAGTAAGAAAACAACAGTGAATACTACTGCCCAGTTCCACTCCAGGGAAGGGCAGCCTCCTGCAAATACACCAGGGGCTCAGAGTCCATTTCGCTGTCCAGATCAGGCACCGTGAATACTGGCTCTTCTCCACACGAAGGAGCAATGCTGTGAACTGACTCCAGACTGCAAGGCAGCTGCGGCTCCGCAACTAAAGGCACTCCGGAAAGAGCCCCTGCAGAAACGCTGCAGAGTGGGGAGGGCCGTGGGATGAGTGTGTTAGAATCCAAGGGCAGGTTTTCAGGGGCTGCTAGTGCCAAGGCATCTTTGACTGTAAAATTCTTGAATTCAAACATTTCCTGGTCATATTCATAAATACCAACACCCATACAAATGTATACATATGTAAATTTGCATGTGAAAATGTTGCATGAATGATGTTGCTAGCCCATGTTTTTCTACATGAGATATTTTACTAGATATATTGTTGTTAGGTTTTAATAATTTTTAAAGATATTGTCCTTTTCTATAGAGCTGTATCAGTCTATTTAAAATATTTATTGACTCTAAGGCATGGGATAATGACATGCATGTAATCATGGGTATCTGTCCATGTGTCGTGGATGAGTACCTGCTCATGAGTACATGTGTATGCATGTGCCCCTTTATCTGTGCAGAGATGTATGTGTGCTTTTGTCTGCCTTAAATTTTTAAAGTTCTGAAATCAAGCCTAAATTCTTAGGAAAAATCCAAATTGATCATATATGATTTATTTATTTAATTTATTTTTTTTTTATTATGGCCAGTTCAGCCTGCCCTGGGAGTGGGGCTGGTGCACGTGGTGCCAGGAATCGAACTGCAGTCCCACTGGTTGCCTAAGCTTTCCTAAGCAGGTGCTTTAGACCACTGAGTCACATCACCAGCCCCATATATGATTTAATTTCTGTTTATTTTCAACTTGCGGCCTCAGATTGCTAACACTTGGCTTCAAATTTGTTGACTCAGCTTATTAACATTTTAACTTTCACATTTCATTTAGGGCAGATAGGAGAAGGTGGCTTCTTTCTTTGCCCTGTTCCTCTTTGATTCAGTATCCACAATTTACAAGTTATCTTCTTGTGCATGATATGACAGACTTTCCTGTGTTTGTTCATTACAGCATAAGCCTATTTAATCAGGCTCCTTATTTGTATATATTAATATGCATTTTACAGTGCATTGTTAACATAAATAATAATATGCCCACATTGTCCTTGAACCATTTACTTAATGGCATTGTTATTATTTATCCATCTTTACTCTGAGCACAGGTCTTTGTTCTTAGACTTTTATTGATTCTATGTGAGTTGAACCAGCCCTGCATTAATAGGGTTTTAGAGTCAAAACATCATGTAGTGCTTTGAACAGTAAAAGGTAAAGTGCAAAATAATTAGTGGCTCTTTTAGGTTTCAAGGTCTTTCAGTGACAACCACAAAGACAGTGGGAAAACAGAGTAATGAGGAGAGGACTTTGGCTATTATGGCTTCTGGCATAATTAACTTACTCAAGCTATCCCGAAAAGAGTAGAAGAGGGATTTAGAATGTCTTTATCTTTCACCTTTAAGATACTGTCTGGCGTGCATATATTTTTAATAATTAAATGTTTTAACGGAAAAACAGCTCATCCTCTAAACAGCTAATAATTTTATTTTTCATGAAAACACTCTGTAAACCTGAAGCCAAAACATAATCAGGGATATACTCCATTTAATTCATTCAGTTTTTACTTAACGAAAAGGCGAGTATTGCAAAAAAGCTGTAAGATGTAAACAGGTACTGTTGCAGAAAGCCCACTTGGCTATGCTTTGCACAATGCCTCATCTGTGATTTTCTGCTAAGCTTATTTTAAACTGTGTCTCTTTAAGGAAGCGCTCTCGCTGCCTCAGCGCACTGTGATAATGAGGGCATTGCCTTGACTCCCGCAATACTGAGAAGGGTCAAGAGATCTCCCGCGATGTTCTCTTCCAACCCTAAGCGCTTGCTTCCTGCCTCTAACCCTCATTAGCTGTTTTCCATTTCTATCTTTTTTTTTTTTTTTTTTTTTTTTCAGAATGCTATAGAAATGCAGTCATTCGTTATTCAGGATTTGAGTATTGACTTTTTCTCTCCCTTCACATAAAAGGTGCAATAAAAATACAGCGAATATTATTTTTAAATAAATTTTTACAGTAAAAGATTTGCCACTAACCTCTCTCCCTTAGGCCCCTCATGCCAAGGACTCTTGTCCTGTTTCGCCTGCCATTTCCTGGAACCATTATAGAAGCTCTCTGTCATGTTTGCCTTTTCCTGGCTGGTATCATGTGCTGCTTTGATTTAAGACGCTCACAACAATTTCTGTCAAATAAAAATGCTAGGCTGCCCCTTTGGTCTCCTCATTGGCTAGATAGGGCACCGTGTGGCTTCTGACTCTTCCCCAAAATCAAAGTGATCATAAAAAATGAACATGTTCAACCCCCAGAGAACACTGCGGCCTCCACCGCAGTACATCCAGAGACGCTCACAAAAGAGGGCGTCCAGGGCTGCTTCAGAAAGGGGCAAGAGCCATGGGCTGAGGGCGTCTGAAGGAACGGGGCGGGATCGGAAAGAGACCAATGGCAATGCACTTTCTCCAGGCAGAACTTCCTTAAATTTAATTATTCACTCTAGCTTTTTGTTTTTAATTACACTTTGTGATTCCCCAGAGATTCATCCAACTGTGGTGTCTACATCAGTGGTATGTTACATATTTTTCCTAAATGACATCCCATAGTACAGTTGTGCTGTATTTCAGCTTTTGCCTGTCAAAGGACAGGACAACCAGAAGGTTGACCTTGGTATCCTCGCTCTCTGTATGGAAGTTTACTTAATTGCAGTGGAAATGGAAATTTCGTCCGAGAAGGTCAGCCACAGCCATCTCCACCTTGTTCTTCTCCTGCTCAAACCTGAAACTTATATTTTTGTTTCCTTCTTCACATGTACACACACACACATGCATATGTGCGCATATACGCACAGACACACACATGTACACACACATGCACACACACTACCCTTTCTCTCTCACTTGAGCCCCCTACTCTGTGTTCAACCCGTCATTGTCCACCTGCTTTCATCCACATTGAAATCTTAGAAGCCTTCATTGCTCTTTCATTCTTTCTCCCAGAGAAATATCTTCACTTTATTTTTGTTTATCAGAAGGCAGTAATTCAGAGGTCAAAACTGAAAAGTACTTCCTCTGTGTCTGAAATCCAACACAAAGTTCTAAGAAATTCACAAAGTTAACTAAGTAAGCCTTTGAAATACGTGTTGCTGCGCCTTCTGTCTTACCAGCGCAGACCTCAGCGGCTGAGGCTTAGCTAATTAATCTAAGGTCCCGTCGCTGTTAATCATCACAGCTGCATTGGAATCACGCAACACGACTCCACATAGTATTCTCTCATTTTCAACCAGAACATTTCAACTAGGCTATAGCAAATTCTGAAGATTTTTGGTGTCATTCTGTCTTAGTTACTTTTTACTCGTTGCTGGGACAAATACTCGACACCCAAAATGAAGGAAGGAAAGGTTTATTGGCTCACAGTTACTGGAGGTTTCAGTCCAATTTTGGCTGGCCCAAGGCTGAGTGGAACAGGGCAGAGAGCATCCAGTTCATGGCGGCAGAACAGCAACAAAATGGCGACAGAGGCAGCCAACCAAACAGGGCAGCAGAGAGCAACAGCAACAGCTCTAGTCTGTCTCTTTGTCTCTCTTTATATTCCTATCAGGCTCTGCCCTAGGATATCTGCCCTAGACCACACCCATAGTCCCAGCCCTATTCAGACCAATAATCCCATCAGCACTGAAACACATAATCCCAGTAATTCATGAGTCAAGTCTCAATCTATAGAAGTCTCCGCCCAATGACTATATGAGGCTTTGCGGGGACAACTAGACATAAACCATAACACATTCCATTCTGAAAAAGTTGCAGTGATTGTGAATGTTGACGTTAAGATTAAAGTGGAAGACCACAGGTTAGAAACCAGCAGGGAGCAGGTCCTGACCGTATCAGGAAATACTGAACATTGGGTTTAACAAAATGAGGTCCCCCAGAGAGCCGCTCTGAAATAGCCTGGTGCAGGCATGGATGGGACAGAAGCTCTGGGAGGGGGCTGAGCTGCTTTTGTGCCCTACCGCCAGCTTTAGCATCCTGCGTGGCTGTCTGTACCTGCCAGATACACAGTAAGGATGTGTCCTGTGGCAGAGTTCTGTCTCCTTGTAGAAACAAGATCAGACCTGCACCACTGTGGTCCATAGTCCTTGCTCTCATCTCCTCCTGGCACAGGGCTGAGCAGTGTACACTGCTGAAGCAGGTGCCTGACCTCTGTCACATGACAGTGATAACCGTTTGAGTCACAGCAGCAGGAGGCAGCCTTGCCTAGAAACCATGGCCTCATGAGGCAAATAGCTGTCCAGACAGAGTACAGAACTCACTGCACAAGTTGCTCAGTTAGATAGAAATTTTCATTTCTAGGTTTCTTCCTTTAGTAAGGCTGTGCCTGTAGCCAAGAGTAATTATCTTGGCTGTGCCTCTGGTCCTAAAGCTCTGGGAGGCTGAGGCAAGAGGATTCCCAGTTCGTCACTTAACATTATTGGTTAAGTACTTCTTGGGTTCTGGGTGCTGGGTGCTGGGTGCTGTTTCTCTTTCCAGCTTGCCTTTCTTTTCTGCCTGATTCTCATTTTTCACTTCTTGTTTAAAATTCTAGCTCTGTCACCAGTTGGACCACCTTATGTAAGCAACACTATCATTCTAAGCCTCTATTTCTATGTAAAATTAAGATATAGAAATAGTTTCAAATGCAGAGGGGATTAAGAAATGGAGAGGGGGATTGCAGGGAGATGCATGTGCAACAGTGGTGTACTGGGTCTGCTCAAGGAACAGGAACTTGCGTACTGCAAAGACAGACTTAAAAAAACCGCTATTTTTCTGAAATATTTTTGTAAACACTAGAGAAATTATTAGTGGATAAATGAGAGCGGGACACAGACAGACAGACAGACAAAAACCACATGGGGACAGAGAACTTGGCTCCCACTCAGCCTGGCTCTCCCTCTCAACTCATGCACAACAGTTGTCACTGCGCTGCTTCTGCCTTTTGCCATCGGAGCTCCAGATGTCTTCAAAGACAACCGCTGACCTGCGGCACCGTGTGCAGAGCAGGACACAGCCAACATCTTAATAAAGGCCTCTTAATGACATCTCAGTCTTTATTTATTTTTTTTTATTCTTAAAGAGAATACAAAAAAAAAAGTGCAAAGAACAAAACCACTAGAAGTGATGCAGAATTTCACTAAACCAAATGATAGGAATTCAACGATGCTTCTTATATGGTACACTATTGTCTCCAAATTAGTTGTGCGGATGTAAGCATGAAGATGAGTCCAAAAATTAAAATGAAGAGAGAAAAGTGCCAGCATTGAACTGGTCCTTTCAGGAGGTTAGCGGAAGCCGGTAGTGCAGACACCCAGGCGACACATTTCTTTCTCACTTCCTTCTTTTTTACTCCTCTCATCCCAGTTGTTCCTGCCCTTAGTGCAGGTTGTTTTCCTTTCTCAGTATCCATTTTATCTTTCAGATCCTATTTATTCCTTCACATTCTTGCATTAAAGCGACAATAAACTATGACATCCGAATCTTTCGATAATCTGCCCTGTTCCTGGCCTCCCACCCCTATAGAAAAATACCGGGTAGCACACTTAAATGTCCAGTGCCCACTGCCTGACAGGAAGGTGATTTTATGCCATGCCGTACATATTTCCATGGGCATCCTGGATACTGTCTTCACAAGATAATTATTCTTGGCTACAGGCACAGCTTTATTAAAGGAAGAACTCCAGAAATGAAAATTACCAGATCCTCGCAAAAGTCCCCACTTCACACAGGAGTCTGGGCGTTGGCAGCCCTGCCGTGTGCTTCCTGTCACCTCCACAACCTTGATGATGCCATCAGCATCTCCTACCTGAAGGACTGCCTGAAAAGGCACGGGGATGCACCCCTGCTTTTCAGCTAATGGAGCTCATTTGTTAGTTGGTAAAGAAACACGATTAATAAATTAGGTCGTGCGTGTTTTAAGTTTTGGCAGTCGAGTTTGCAACGATACCTTCTCTGAATAAAATGAAGGAAACAATTTGTGCTGAACTTGTCCTGTGTGGAGGCAGGGAACATCTGTTTCCAATTTGGAGCTAAAAGGAATGCAAAATACACACTTTTAGCAAATCTGATTCTTGACAACCACGCAGGGTATTTCAATGAAGAAACGTGCAAATTGCTTAGGGAATTAAGAAATTGTCTGGCTCGGTGTGAAAATAATAGCTGCGCGCTTCGAGTTTTATGAGGCCAGCGAGCTCTCTCCTCTGTGGTCAGGGTCAAGTCTTGAACCTTTGGCTTATATTTTCCCAGCAGGATGTTGACGCTGCCTGCGTAAATAGGTGAGCCCTGCGGGGCCAGCGTGGGCTTCCTCTTTTTTACATCACATTTTAACTTGATGAGTTTCACAAGGACAGCCCAGGGCCTCCACCAAGCCACCCATCTGGATGTGATCTGGTGGACTGATTTGCTTCAGTGAGTGTGGAGTGTTTGGGAGAGGGGATCTGATTACCATCTGCCCCATAAATAGGAAGCACGAGGAGGAATTGCCTGCCACAGTGTTGGGCTCCATTTTGTCCCACAATGCATTATTTTACTCTGATCAGAGCCCAAGCATGTACTTCTTTTCTTGGTACATCTGTGTGTCCTTGTATCCCTAAGCAGTGGTATAAAATATTTATGCTGTCATGAAGATAAACCTTGGGCCTGCATTTCAGTTGAAGAAAATTGATGGTTTGAATACGATCTGTCCCACAAATCTCTCTGTTTTTAAAGCTTGGTTGCTGATGGGATCTGAGGAAGTGATGGGGGGGCAAGGACCCTAGCTTGACCAATAGAGTGCTTTACTGATGAGATCATAATCTGATGACCTCACTGGAAGGTACTGGAAACATGAGGTAGAGACACCTCGGAGAGGACGGGTCACAGGACGTGAGCTTGGGCTCCCTGTCCTCTCAGAGCTCAGGCTTTTCCTTCTCTCTGCCTCTGGGCTACCATGAAGGAAGCAGCTCCTTCCACCCCACCCTTCCAGCCTTTATTTCTGTCCCCAGCAAGACTGGAAGGCAATGGAGCTAGCTAGCTATGGTCTGAAACCTTATCTCCTTTAGCTTTGTCTCGGGCACTTGGTTACAGCGATGACAAATACATCACCCCAAAACCACTTTTTAAGATTTCTCCAATGACTGAGTCCTCCCACATTTTAAGGCTCTCGTGATTCCTGTGCATATGATAATTTGATAAGTGGTGGGGTGTGAGGAACTGCTCATTAGCTGTCCCAGGGGCTGTCCACTAAGTTTTGCTGTCAAGCTGAACTGCAAGAGCAGGGATTAGGGCTGAGACCTCCAGATTGACATGAGCAGAGAAAACATGGTGTCACGTCAAGTCTTACACCATGCTCTGCTTTACACTAGCCAAGCTTTTGCCCAGCCATGCAGTCTGTGCTGTCTCTACTTTGACCTTGGCAGCAGGTATGGCCTTAGGGGCAACCAGATTCATGTGGACCCAGATAATTCCCAGGCAAGCACTGTCCTCACAAGCCTGCTTCTGCCCAGTGCCATCTCTGAGAAGTCCTCTTATCCTGATCGGAAGCTGCAAGGTAATTCTCCTCTGGAGCTTGCTGGCTGCCTGAAACTCTTGCTGAGATGTAGACCATGGGCTTCTAGTCCCATGGAACCACTACTGCGTTAGAGGAAAGCCTGCTGTGCCTTTCCCAGAAGGCTAGAGGTGACATGAGAGATCTCAAGTTCACATAGTTCTAGCGCTTTCCCCAAACGTCTCTGTTTCTGTCTAATCCTAAAGCATATTCAAGGACGAGGCCAGGACAGGTCATCGCTCAGCTCCTCACACTTCACCTGGTGGAAACCAGGACATGAATTCACTCTGAGCCTTCAGTGAATGTGATCTAATTTAAGCCTTTTTTTCTGCACATAGAATGAAGTTCTTTCTGCAGGGGACCGAAGCTGCACACATAGGCACATGCTTTCTAAGGAACCTGCTATGGTTGTGTCTAGTTGTCCCCGAAAGCTTCATTCAGTCAGGGGGCGGAACTTCTGGAGTTTGAGACTAACTCATGGTTCACAGGGATTACGTGTTTTAGCACTGCTGGGATTACTGGTCTTAGTACTGCTGGGATAATAGGTGTGGCCTGAGGTAGATAGCCTGAGGCAGACAGCCTGACCATACTGTAAGAGAGACAGAGAGATAGACTCTGTCTCTGTTGCTATGGTTGGTCAGTTGCCTCTGTCAAGATAGTTGCTTTTCTGCCACCATGAAGTGGATGCTCTCTATCTTGTGCCACTCAGCCTTGGGCTAGCCAAATATGGGCTGAAACCTCCAGTAACTGAGAGCTGAATAAACATTTCCTTCCTTCATCTTGGTTGTCAGCAATTTGTCCCAGCAAAGAGAGAACAGTAACTAAGACAGAACCCCAAAACACCCTCTCCTGTGTGCTTAGTCTAGCCTTACTCCCATCTGCCAGGGTCCCTGTGAATCTCTTCCAAACTTTGCTAAGTATCTGTGAGATACAGCTGAATTATTTATTGCAGCTGTCCAAGTCATGTCTCCGTAACCTAGATCTACTGTGCTGATCTGCTAGTCCAATCACCTCAGCCTGCAGATTATTCCAGTTAAAATATCTTTCCTGGGAAATCCAGTATACCTCTCAAGGTACTGTCTCAGCAAAATAAGTGTGAAAGAAAACTTCCATGGGGAATTGGTCTTCATGATTTTAAGATGCTTTGTCGTGTTTCTTGTCCCTCTCCACCAATAAAACTGGCTCCTGTGGCTCATCGCATTTATTCCATGACAGGAGACTGTTTCTGACAGCGGTAAAATACTCAGGCCGTCATGGGAGCTTAAAGGGTTGTTGACTTCTACTTGAGTGTTACTGAAAGGAACCTGAACATTGGAAAATAATGAGAGTTGATGGGTAACCAGTGGCCTTGGCGTTCGTGTCATTATCCCAGTGAAACCAATCACTGAGTAATTGAGACAGGAAGATTGATTTGAAGCCATTAGGTAAGCTGTCACCACTTACCATGCAGAGAAAGGAAAGCTTATAGAAAAACATCTTTGTTTGCAAAAATGACTGGAAGTTCTGCGTGTGAAAAGGAACTTGCACTTCGCCTTTTGTGTCTCAGATATGTTCTTCCCTTCCTCTGTAAGAAAGCATAAAAGTGATTTAATGTCTATTTTTTATATGTAATATAGTTATTGCCTTGAAAAAACTTTGACAAAGAAATTATGGAAATGTAGGTATCAATTTTGAATAAGTAAACCTACGAAATAATTAGGTTACTTTCCTTTATGGATGCACCTTGAGTTCAGCATTTTGTAGCTTATATTTAAAGTTGTACAAGGTATCAATATTTTATTTGATTATAAGATTGTTATAATAGCATTGCTATACAAATTCACCTGCATGTCACAAGGATTCTCCTGTCATTTGCTAGAATGCTACTATTAGTAGGTGTCCTGATAGGAGGACAGTATCACCCAAACTAGTAGCTGAGAGCTATCAGTGAACTCCCATGGGATTCATTTGAAATGGAAGTTATGTGTGATTGTGGCAGCAGGTCCTGTGAGGGGAGTAAAAGAATGAGGGAAAATAATTGCTGCATGCCACTGTCATGAACAAGCCCACGAAGGGCTGGTGAGGTAGCTCAGCAGACTAAGTGCCTGCTTAGGCAAGCAGAAGGGAGGGGATTCGATCTCTGGTGCTACCCTGTGGGGGTGTGCTGAGCCAGCCACTGAGACCACACCCATACTCCTAGTGCCAGGGAAGCTGAAAACTGGACCATCACTACAAGTCCGAGCTGTAGCGATATTCTGTACCAAATCAATCAGTCAATCAATCAACAAATAAACAAGCCCACCCATGGAGTAGGTAGTTTGTTCAATCAAATACACTTGTGTTTCATCTCTGTCTTAATGGCTGCCAAGAGCAAAAGTTTGGACGCCACAATTTGTGTCCATAAAAGGCTGTTGTCCACTGCGGAGTTGCTCAGACTTAGTACTCTTGATATTCTGGGCAAGACAATCATGATGATGGTGTGGACAATCATCTGTGGACTTTAGGATGTCACGTGATATAGCTGGCCTCCAACAAGCGGGTGTTCTTAGAATCTCTCCCCTTGGCTGTGCCAACGAAAGTGTCTTCAGCACTTGCCACAGGAACTCAGGGAAGCTAAGTCATGGTGAATAAGCTCTCGCTGAGAAAGAAAGAAAGATTCCTGAAGATAATGAGATAGGGAACATTCCAGAACGTTTCAGGTGTGTCAGGAAAACTGTGGAGAGTGACTCCACATGAGGGCCAAGAGAGGCAGGGGTCAAGATGGTGTCTTTTGACGTAGATATATTCCATGGAATTAGATCAAACTTTTCGACTTGATCTGAGGGAAAATCAAATTTGTTTAAGCCAGGGTACATAGTGAAGGATAAGATAAGCAACATTCTCATAATCTATCAACTAATATTCTCCTAAATCAAGAGCATTTAATAGTTTTACCTTTTTTATCCATTCAGTGTCATCAAACTTGGGGCTTTCCTAAGAGGTTTAAACTGAGATTCTATTCTTATTTCATCTCTCTGTGTAGTAGACAAGTCGCTCCAATGGGTGGGCTGCTTCCATACTGTCCAGCCACGTGTGGTCTGCAGTCTAGACTTTCTTCATTATCTTCTGTTTCTCTGCATTCTTAGGAGTCATGGACATCAATGTTATAATATTTTGTCTAGTAGAAAAAGTCTTTTCCAGAATTGTTTAATAAATGCGAAGAATTCTGAACTATAATATAAAATTTGAAAACCATTCAATTTTCCACAAGGTGTTCACTAGAATCAGAAGATACTACAATAAGGGAAATGGCTGGGCTAACAACTTTAAGTAGATATACCACTTACTTTGTCTTTTATCTCGCTGAATTCACTTTTAAAATGTATGCTCTGATTACCTACCATACCTAGGATAATTGCTAACTATGTGTAGTACATAAACATTATCTTACTGTATTTTCTAGTTAAATTTACTGAATTATTGTAGATGTGTTTTGATCTTTATAAACACTGTAGTTACATTTTATCAATAGTCTTTCTATTGCTTATTCTGGTTTTATCCATGTGTTTAAAAATCCCCTGCAGAGGACTGGGGAGATACCTCAGTGGTCTAAGCACCTGCCTGGCAAAAGCAAAGACCTGAGTTCAACCCCTGGTACTGCATGCTGCGCCAGCCTGAATCCCAAAACATCATCTGCAGAAAATGACCTTGTTTGCTCTTGTCCCTTTATCTTTTGCAAATATTTTGGGGGAAAGACTTCTAAAGTGGAATTGTTCATAGATTCATCTACATTAGAACTGAAAACATTACCAGAAACAACAAACAAGTGGTCGACCCAGAGATTATATATATATTTTTTAAATAAACAATGAATGCACTTAATATATCACATTAACTCTTCAAATCAATGTGGAAACATATACATGACAAGTAGATACACTGTCAGCGAGTGAGAGAAAAAAGACAATACCTTTCAGTCTTCCTTCCTGTGCTTGTAAGTGAATTGGGGACCCTAAATTAAAATTTCAAATGCCGCTTTGTGTCCTTACTGATAAATTTAAATAATTAGACTCATCACTCCTTGTCAACACAATGTGTAATGAGAAGGTTTTATCACAAGCCCAGGAGAGTGATTTTGAATTAAAATTTCAATAAATTGGTATGTATTTTTGACTTAAAACTCAGTAAGTACCTCACAATACTCCGGGGGATCACCCGATCAGGAGCACCCTCCTGTCCTTTCAGACAGGAGCTTTCTTTCCCCTCATAAATCTATTCTGCTCATTAAAAAATGTACCTCACAATATTTTCATCATGATCAGAGAGATTCACTGTAGGAAAGATGCAGTTACTGAAGAGAGAGAAGCGCTTTCTCTTCAATACCTGGGATCTCCATACCTAGGCCATGCAAGGTTGCCTTTACATAACAAAGTGCACTTCTACTCTAAAATTTAGAAGAACATATTCTGAAAGTATTTGCCATAACATAATGGGAACTGCTTGATGGAATACCTATACTGAACCTGATGCAAAAGTTACTGTTATAGTTTATGTCTAGTTGTCCCCCCAAAGCCTTATGCAATTATGGGGTGGGGACTTCTTGACTTTAACACTTGATTCATGATCCCTGGGATTATGTGTTTTAGTACTGATGGGATTATGGGCCTAAGTACTTCTGGGATTATGGGTGTGGCCTAAGGTGGATAGGCTGAGGCAGAGAGCCTGAATGGAATATAAAGAGAGACAGAGACAAACTAGAGCTGTTGCCCTCTGATGCCCTGTTTGGTCAGTTGCCTCTGTCACCATTTTGTTGCTGTTCCACCGCCATGAACTGGATGCTCTCTGCCCTGTTCCACTCAGCCTTGGGCCAGCCGGATATGGACTGAAGCCTCCAGTCACTGTGAGCTAAATAAATGTTTCCCTCCTTCATTTTGAGTATTGGGTATTTGTCCCAGCAATGAGTAAAAAGTAACTAACACAGTTATCATTTTTACATTTTTGTGCATCGGTTAGAAACCTTGAGAGAAAGAAAAAAACAAGTTCCTACTCTGCATTATTACTTAAGAAATGATTCTACCCCGTGGCATAGCCACAGTGGGCCTAAGGGAACAGTTCATCGTGTACGGTGGGGTGGTAGGGAAGTAACAGCAGCTGGGAAGGCGACGGCAGGCCTGACTCCGCAATGCAGCCCCAATCCTGGATAATCGGTCACGCCCTGAAGGTCTCAGGTGCGCTCAAAAAGCGAAAAGGCATTGAAATAAAGTTTATTCCTTCATGATAATGAAAAATTAAAAAGATTACAAAGACGAATAAAAAATGGAATATCAAAAATAGTCCAAATTTGCACATTGTCTGCATATAAAGCCATGTCCTCAAGGCAAGTTTAGAGTTAAAAACTTATGTCTGAGGCATGAGTTTGTATGTGTGTATGCATGTTAATAAAAGCAACACTAGGAACGCAACCCATTTTAAGTGTTCCTTACAAAAAGGATCTTAGCTGGAGGATGATAAGAAATTAATGTACATAGGGAGATTTCCTTGCCGTTATGGTTTGTGTCTAGTTGTCCCCCAAGGCCTCTTGCCGTCATGGAGCAGGGCCTTCTAGAAGTTGAGATGAACTCATGATCCACTGGGATTAGGGGTGACAACTGGGATTGTAGATTTTAGTGCCAATGGGATTATAGGTGTGAGTGCTATGCCCAACCCTGAGGCACAGGCCCTGAATGCAATGTAAGAGAGAAAGACAGACAGACAGACGGACGGACGGACGGACAGACGGACGGACGGATGGACAGACAGACAGACAGACTCTCTGTTGCCATTTGTAGCTACTACTCCTCCCTTGGCTCCTTTGCCGCCACCGTGAACTGCGGCTCTCTGCCTTGGGCCGCTCTGCCTTGGAGCCAGCCAAGCGTGGACTAAAACGCCCAGTAACTGTGAGCCAAGGCATCCTCTCCTTCCTCCCTCCCACCTTCTCTGGGTCCCCTTCTGTTATGTTTTGTGTCTAGGTGTCCCCCCAAAGCCTGGTGCAGTCATGGGGCTGCTTCTGGAATTTGTAATTGATTATTGCAAAAATGGGTGCTGCACCTCCCCTGGGGCAGGTGATTTGGATTTCAATGTAAGGGAGGAAGAAAAATTAGCTGCTTTAGCTGCTGCTAGTCTCCCTGAGCTGTCTTGCTCTTAGCTGCCGCCATGAAAGGCTGCCCTCTGCCATGTGCCGCTCTGCCTTGGAGCCAGCTGAATATGGACTGAAACCTCCAGTTACTGTGAGCTAAATCAACCTTTCCTTCCGTCACTTTCAGTGTCGAGTATTTGTCCCAGCAATGACAGAAGAGTGACCAAGACACCTTCCTTCCATTTGCGAGGCATCGACCTTTTCAGGGTCCACACGGGAGTGGTCTTACATGATCTTTGCGTGCTTATGCCTGGCTTGTTTCTGTTAATACAATGTCCTCAGCACCACCTGTGCCATTCATAATGGCAGGAATTCAAAGGCTCAATAGTATTCCATGAAGTATTCCCTTTCCTCTAGGGATCTATATCAATTGTTTGACAGAATCCTCTCCTAGTTTCGCTGTAGCTGTGCTCATACTCCACAGCAGTTTCCTAAAAATGTGCTGTTCTTGGAGTCCTGTGTCAACTACAGTGGATTAAAAAACTCTCCTCTTTCAAAATCCTTCCCTTCTTTGTTCCAGCCCCAGACCTCCCAGGCTTAAGGAATGTGTGAGCTGCTTGCAGTCACCCTGTTGCAACGTGACTCCAGGGTGTGTGCTACACCTTTGGGCCTGCTCGTCCTAGCGGATCTTCTATAAAAGGTCTGAGCAGTTGATGAGCAGCTGGAGTACTGCGGGACTGGTGTTTCTGAGCCTCCCGGTTACCAACAGCCCTGAACTCAGAGCTGAAGACTGTGCTAAGCTATCCTCACTGCGCAGTACCATAGCCCAAATGGCTATGGACTGAAGTATCTTATCAAGTACAACAATACAGGACAGTCCATTGGAATATATGAGCTAAAGTGATGCTAGAGCCAAACTCAGGTATCAATATACTTGCTTTAACTATCATATTATGGGCTCTCACTTCTGCTCATAAAGCACCTCATATAAATGACACAAGAGTTCGGGACGAAGCACTCTGACTTAAGACAAGTTTTATTGTATTTTAAGGCACTCACATTATTTCCCTGTTAAACTCTGGTACTCAGCAATTGTGTGATTTTGTACTTGATCAGGTGGAAATCCTAGCCATGATCTATGAAAGAAGTAAGAGGGTCGAGGTATTAGAAAATGCAAACGATCCCCTTCAAGCACAAACACAAACACAGCCTGAATAATAAGCCATCTCTGTCACCTTAATATTACATGTCTGCTGCCTACAGTGAAAACATGTTAAAATTTACAAAGCCTATAAATGATGAGGCCTTTCTGCTATGAATCAAGCTTTTCTTTCCTTTGGGAAATTTAATCTCAGATTGAAACGGAAAACACATTTTGAAAAAAAAAATGATATCACTTTATCTTCATCAGAAATGAGACACTTTTTTCCTCCATAAGCAAATATATTAGTATCACTGCAGACGTGTATTAGAAAATGGTGAAAATTAACTTCTTAGAATTAAAATATGTTTAGTTGTGAAAGACAGTCT
>PVJA010003239.1:86147-97598 GCA_004027025.1 Myocastor coypus
CCCAGGCTGGTCTTGAACTTGCACCAATCCTCCTGCCTCAGCCTCCCGAGTGCTGGGATTACAGGCGTGAGCCACCACACCCGGCCATCTTAGTGTTTAGAGGCAGAATCTGGGCAGATTTCTGAGCTGTGGTTTACACTTGAGATTCGTCTTCCTCAATCACCCACAGTATTTGGATTACAGAGATGCACCACATACCAGGTTGTTTTTAAGTTACCTATATTTAGGATTCTAAGGAAATGATACACCACGATGAATCAATAGTACCGATGTTTAACCTACCTATGTGAAGTTTGGTGTTGGATTCTGCAGGTATATTTGTAAAAAAAAAATTCTGTGTCTTTCATCAAGAAAATGGCAGTCACGTATCACTCAGCTTTCATTATTATAACCAACTACCTGAGATAAATAACTTGTAATTAGGAAAGATTTATTCTGGCTCATGGTTTCAGGTGGCCCGCTCCTTGGGTGCTGGACCCTGTTGCTGTGAGCTTGTGTTGCGCAATACTTCATACTAGATTTGCACAGGAGAGAAACACTTTTTACCTCAGGATAGCTGGGAAGCAGAAACGAGAGGCATACATCTGGGTACTGATATCCCCTTCAAGAGTACACACCTAGTGATCTCACTTCCATTAGGCCCCACCCTCAAAGGTTCCATCATCTCCTAATAGTGGCCCAGACTGGGGACTAAGATGGCAAAGCAAGGGCCTTTGGGGAACACTCAGGATCCATATTATAGTAGCATGAAATCACCACAAATCTCACGCATGGTATAATGTGGAGCAAGGGGAGGTGCTGGCACTGGAGAAGGCAAGCTCAGCAGATTCTATCTGCTTTGGGAGCCTCAGAAGGGATCAGTAGCAAGGAGGCATCTAAGACTGGTACTTGGGGAATGGGTGTGCATAGGCCAGGACCATCGGGGAGACCCAGTACAGTGCCTCTATGGCAAAGAAAGAGGTCGGCCAATCCTGACCCTGGAAGAAATGTATGATAGTGGGATAAGAGGAGCCAGATCAGGAACATTTGCCCACCAGGTGCTTTATTATTTGCAAGCCTATGAGAGGATATTAAGCAGTTTAAGTAGCCTACTGAGTCTGGAGGGGCGACAAGCAAGACCAAAACTAGGTAAGAATGCTGTTCCATAGTCCAGGACAAAGATAATGAGCTCCACTAGGAATTGGATGAGAGAGAACAGAAAGAAGAAAGCTGAACATGTTTGGTGATTGTTGGAATGTTGGTGGTGAGGGAGGAAAGGAGCAGCAGTCCGTGTGGCTGTGGAGGCTGTGCTGAGCACCCCAGGTTGCTCTTGCCAGAAAGGGGTCCTGTGAAGGGGTGCAGTACAATGGAACATAACGAGCGTGATGATGAAGGAACATACCAGAAATCTACATCGAGTATGTGGAGAAATGCTAATTCCATTCATTATAAAGTAAGAGGAGAGTCCGGGATCCTGATTTGGGTAGGAGTTGGGGTGACTGAAGAAAACCACCGGCTTGTGTTGGAACAGAAATAGGCAACAAGGAAGTATGAGTCTGGTGTCCAGAAATTAATGCAGCTGCATGTTTGAGAAACTGCAGCATTCAGAAGATAAAACGAGGGAGAAAGATGAGGAACTAAAGATGTAGAAGAGCCAAAGAAACTATAGAAGATCAGAGCTTTTGAATTTTGTCCTTGACTGGTGAAGAAGAAGCAAGGAATGAGAAAATAAGGGAGACAGCGAGGGGTGGTGACATGGAACTCAGAGAAAAGGATGAAGAACGTTGAAGTCGTTGGTGCTAAACACGGGGTGTTACAGGCGCTCCTGACTCCTCATGGCCCTTACTACGAGTGTCCTTCAAGAGAAGGACAGAGTCTAGTACATATAATGAAATTGAAAATGCAGAGAGACAGAGCTGTGACCACATCTTTCACTCAGCTTAGTGGAAGACATCAAGGTCAAGAGGGAAAGCGTTGAGAGACAGAAGAGGGCAGCAGTTTTGGAAGGATAAGCCAGCTGTGCTGAATCAGTTAGCTTCATGGATAGCGGACACATACCATTCACTGCAATGAGAGTGCTACTCCAAGTGCGCATTTATTTCTGTTTCACTGGAGCTAGCTCAAATCAAAAGGACATAAACTGACACAGAACGATGTGCAGTGAAGAGATTTTTCAGGAGCCATCTTGAAACTTCATATGTTGCCTAATGCAGCTCCTATTTTATAGCTTTCTAGAACACTTTTTTTTCTATTTTCAATTTACCTGTTCGCTGGCTCATAAAATTTTAATGTTCGTGGTACAGACAAATCAAGGAGTGACACATATATAGAAGGAAAGGGGCATCAATCTTACGCTAAGTAAGTTAGAGTCATTGGGAAGCCAAATGTACAGCTTGAGAATGGGTTCCTTTGCTCTTGGTGGCCGAGTACCCACGCAGAGAGTTGGAAAAAACGCCTGTGTGCAGAATATCCAAGTGTATGGCTTGTTTGAAATCTCTAAATTACATAGAAAATTTATTATTATTAAATGCCCCCATATTTTTTAGGATCCTTATTTTAACCAACTTTTTGGACATATTTTAAAAATGAAATTGACCTTTCTGTCCTATTAAATAATTGATTACATCAAAATCTGAAATGTACTCTGTTTTTAACAAGACTAATGTATCACATTTGTACTTGAATTAAAATGCTGATACTTTTTAAATTTCATTAGTTTTGCCATTATTGTGGAGGAATTTTTGATTAATTTGCCAATTTGCCTGAATTTATTATGCTATTACTAATATTAATATGTATTTTAACATCATGCCATACACTCCAATGTTACCACTACCCAGTGTAATAGTATTGAAAGGTGTGGCTTTTGGTCTGAGTGCTTTTATAATAAAACAAATGAGTCTCATTTTATCTCTCTTTCTGTCTCTGTGTCCGACTGTCTGTCTGTCTGTCTGTCTGTCTGTCTGTCTGTCTGTCTGTCTCTCTCTCTCTCTCTCTCTCTCTCTCTCTCCTCCTCCTCCTCTTTCCCATCTCTTTAAGATTCATAAAAGCATAAGAAATTTCCAAGCTACAGTGAATGGTCCATAATGTATGCTCAATAAATAAACTTATTTTCCTTTTCTGTTTCAAGGCAAGATTTTCTTATCTGCAGAGAACTCAGCTTGCAGTCAAATAAAGTATAATTTCCCTATGTATAGACAATCACCTACAGGTATCTCTGTCCTATGAAATCAAGACCCAGTACTTCCAGCTAGAATGATGACTTGAAAGCCCTTGTCAACATTTTAAGCAAGTAAAGAATTTGAATCATGTAAATAGCACTGATACACTGTGCCATGCACAACAATGTGTTCCACCGATGCACAAAACTACAGCAGATCTCATGGGCACTATGCTGGGCTGGTGCCCAGTGAGGGTGTCTTGAACTATGTGAGACCCTACTTACCTCTCATTCTTGGTGGTACAAGAGAAAACATGGAGAACAGCACTCGCAGCTAGGCCTGGAAGCTCGTGGCTGTGAAGGAGCTTCTTTGAGGTGATCTCCAGGTATGGCTTCATTACAGGGACAAGCGCTCCAATATACACACGAATGCTAATGTCTGTTCCTTATCCTCCCTCCACCAGACAACAACAAAATGAGGGCATCATACTCACCTAGTACTCTAAGTTCTGACTGATATTAGAACTACATCAATATCGTTTTCATAATTTTCAGCATGTGTTGTGACTGCATAAGGGATTATGTTTATAAGAAGACAAATACTTCTCTCTATATATTACTATATTATATTATTCTATCTTTATTACTTTCTCAACTGTAATCCATTGGAAATTATTTCAAAACAAAACAATTTACTTAAAAATGTTACAGAGCTTAGCAATGTCAGTGAAATTCAATGGCATCTTGTGACTGATCTCCAAGTTCTAGTAGCAAAATATATTTCAATAAAAGGCAAAACCAAACTACAAAGAGAAACAATTTTGTGATTGAGAAACGAGATTTGAGCACTGACAAGTATGTAAAAGGAGGAAGATTATAAACATTATATTTGTCAAGGGATTTTGCAGGAAAGCAATTCCCAAGGGAAAGTAGTTGAAAAAGCTTTACAAACACCTTTTCAAAACACGAGCCATTTATTTTTGAAAACAGTAATTTCAAACAACCAGGGATTGCTTCCTTTACAGGAATAGGTAAGAGATTTTCACTCTAGAATCAGAGAAATGTTACCTGACTATGCATCACAGACTCTAGCACAATATTTTCATATAACTAAATAGTACTAGATTCCATATTGTGATTTCTCAGGCCATCGGCTTCCTCTTCAAAATTTCCAATAGTTCTTTTATGATAGGATGCCTTCATTATTGAGAAGCAAGTACTTCTTTTATTTTTTTTTATTTTTTCAAGAGGACAATATGATCATAGAGGTTGTGGAGAGAGCTGATGGTCTAAGTGCCTGCTTGACAAGTGCAAGGAGCTGGGTTTGATCGCTGATACCAGGATGCCATGCCAGCCATGGAAAGCAGGCACGGTGGGGAACACCTGTAAGCCCAGTGTGTGGAGGCTGCAAACAGGAGGATCACAAGTCTCAGCTGCATAGTGAAACCCTGTACCAAATAGATAGATAGATAGATAGATAGATAGATAGATAGATAGATAGATAGATAGATAATAGATGATAGACAGACAGACAGACAGATATAGATACAGATAAATGAATGACTAGAAAAGATACACAATTTCACTGAACAAAGTAAGAGGAATTCAACAATGGTTGCTGTACTGCATGATGTTATCTTCAAGCTAGTTGTTCCTGTTAGCAGATATAAACGTGCAAGAGAGGTTTAAGGAAAAAAAACAAAACAAAGCAATAACATAAAAATTATAGCAAATTCAAAACAAAAGAATAAAAAGAAAAGAAAATTAAACATTAACTGCTCCTTTCAAAAGACCAGCAGAAATCAGCAGTTCAATTATCCAAACTATCCTGCGACTTTAAGTCGTGCTGGGAAGTCTTTTGTGAAGCTAATTTCCAATGCCTCATCTTGTCACTTTTTAACTTGTTCAAGTCTTAGATGTATCTCTTGTATCTCAGGCCTGCCTATGGACACATGTGTAAACACCCAGCCTTTTATATGCTACTTATTTTTCACATAGGTGATATATGGAGATAGTACTTTATGATGTTTGCATTGGTTGACCACATAGTACATGTTTATAGACACATAATACATTCTGTTCATGGTCCTCCTAACCCCTTTGTAGCTTTGGTCATAGACACACTAAGAGACCTTTTTGGGTGAGAAAACTAGACAGCGTGAAGATGTTCTCCCACATCCTTTGCGTGCTCTGTTGGTTCATCCACGTCCAACCAAGACAGACCTCAGAACCACCTATGGATACCCCGGATGATTTTGTCTTGTCGTTTTCCAGCTTGGGTTCAGTTGTAGTTGTAGGACTTATGCACTGTACTGTGTTTCCTGTTATTACATAACAACACTCCACATAAGTAAAGCCAATTCAAATTAAAAATTATTTAACAGGAATTTCTCCGGTTATATTCACACCTTATAACATAGAAGCATTTAATTCATTTTCAGTATCGCCAATCTTAGGTGCTCCGTGCTTTGTAACACCTGTATGTGTGCACATGCATTCTGTTCTTAGGAGAGCGATGTAACACTAGCCCGCACGGTTTTACCTGTTTGCTCCCACTGTGCTATGTGTGTACGCCTGTCTTTCTCAGCTTTGTCTTCTACTTTTCCTTACTCAAGTCTCACCATTTTGCACTCATTCCATGCTACCCTTGCCTTGTACCTGGTAGTTGTTGACAAAAGTGACTGACAGGCATAGGAATTTAATGCAATTTTTTTTCCAAAACTAGGTACAGCACTGCTCCTCAAGCAGTTGTGTCCCTCACAACGCCATCACCTACAGTGTTGGAAACAAGTTCTAGTTCAAAGCGAGGTCTAGTTGAAGGACAGCGCAACCTCCCAGTCTCCGGGCCCCGGCAGAGGCTCTTATGCCTGTGCTGCACCCATGTTGATCCGAGCCTACGAGCTCGCAGCATGGTTGAGCGCAGGAACTCTATGCTCTCCGAGAAGCGGGAGGGCTGCGTGCAACCAGGCGATAAGGACCGGAGCAGACTCCCACTGTTGTCCCTCCCACTCTCCTGTTCCGCCTGCGTTGCATCAGCTCCTTTGCCTACCAGATTAGACTTAAGAATCACAAATTCATGCACCCTAAAGCATTTTTAAAATGACACAATAGGTCATTTGGGAAATTATTTGAACTTCTTCCCATTTCATATTTTTCTGCTTTCCACTGTGTTCCTTATTTGTATATAAAATTTATTTCATTTATAATAATTGTTCCTCTTAGTTTCCTGAAAAGAATGGCGTAGCCTATAACGTTTTCTGTCAGAGACTACAATTTAGAATAAAAACAGGAAAATGTCGAGTGATACAAAATTTCACTTAACAAACGAATATGAATTTTGCAGTATTTGTTGTCATACATAGTGTTGTCTTCCAATCAGTTATTCATATTACCAGATATATGCATGCAAGATTGAAAGAAGAAACAAAAAAAATAGAGAGGGATGTACAGGAAATTAAGATGAGAAAGATACAAACAATTGAAAAAGTGAAATAAAACAAATTAAGCATTCATTTCTTCTTTCCACAGAGCAGTAGAAATGCACAGTGTAGCTGTCCAAACCATGATGCTTAGGCAAATCTCTTTCCCGTTTCTCTGCTGTCCTCCTCATCTCAGTAACTGTTTCCTTTTCGATAAGTTCATTCTCTAATTTATGGTTTCCTTAAATGATAAGAAGCGCATTGTGCCTACCATGCAACTGCTTTCCCTGATGAGGATGGGCTGTTCATACCTGTGAGGCAGGCAGGGTCATCATGACCAACCCCTAGCAAGATCTGACTGGACCCTGGTAGACCAGATGTCTCACATCTACTCCCCTGTGGCTGATTTTGCTGCTTCCCTTGCCTGTCCTTCATGGTACCAATGAATGCAATTAATTCTTCGCTGAGCCATGGATCTTTCTAATGAATTAGTGAATGCGGTGTGGTTTTAGAGACAAGCTGCGCACTCACTTTTCATCATTTTAACCTACTCCTTCCCACTGCTCCACTACACTCCAAATTTTATTTACCCTCATATTAGCTATTTTGCTCTACATTGAAAGAGAATAGAAAATGATAAAAACAATACAGAATTTTAGAAAAGTACTAGGAAATTAACAATTGCTATTATATTGCATGTCGTAGTCTTCAAAGTAGTTATTCAGATTACCACATATAGAAATGTCCGATTGAACAAATAATTATGCACTGAAGCCCTAAAATATGTTCCCCTTTCTCTTCTCTTTACACCTCCAAAGTGACTATAGATTATTCCAGTTCTTTAATATATCTCACATTTGTCTTCACTTTTTCCTTATGGGCTCAGACTGGTTACTCGTTTTTTCACTGGGGTCATCATAGGAATGTCCTTCTGTAATCACCTGGTGCCAGTCATGCATATAACTCACAGGCCATATGATCTCTACAGGTGCCCTAGTAGGACAAAAGAGTTTCTAGAGATGCCTCTAGTTACCTCCCAGAAGCTCCAGGCAACACTCTCCCACCACAGGTCACTGGGGTTCCTGTCTCTCAAGTTTCATTTCTTACGGACTCAGCCCTATGACTCACCTATAGGCACCCGTCACTGAAAATTACTCCTCTTTCCTTTGTATACACCTTAATGTTGAGGTTTTGTGAAAAATGTTCCCTTTTCTATAACTACATTGCCTGTGTAGAAGCTAGTGAATTTTCAAGATTTATTTCAATGGCTTCTTCCTGCAAGAAGTCATTCTGATTTCTCATTATGCTCGGAAGGAAGGGACTGTTTTCTATCTATTACGTGTTTATCACATACCATTGATTTCCTTTGCTATACCTGTGTGTGTGTGTGTGTGTGTGTGCGCATGCACACACGAACACACAGGCTTTCCTTCACACCATGCTCACTGAAGGTCACGTGTGCCAGTCTACCTACCTCTTAACTAGGCAATGTTCATACAACTTTAATAGCAGATTTATTAATACTCAGGAAAAAGAGACCATAGATCATCATTCTTCAGAATAAATTCAAACTATGAAATAAAATATATACATTGTAGTGTATACAAGGTTTTCTTTTCACTTCTTTTTGATGAAGATATCTAGTCAAATCTTATAGAGTAATATTCTCTGATCAGATAAATAAGAAAGATAGATGATTCTTATTTCTTGCCAGTGTTGCTGTTAAGATAGTGTTTTCACATTATCCTTCATTATTCTGAGCACAATTCCAGAGTATCTATCAGTTTATATTTCTGTGGCTGGATCAAAATGAATCCACAATTTGTTGCAATTGAGGATAATTTTAAAAAATTAGGGCATCAATAATGTTGACGTTTTAACTTGTGTGATTCCCTACATATTTTATAAGGTAAAATAATTGCTCAACTTTAAAAAAGTAAAAAAGTACAATTTTGGATCAGTGATGAAACAACACCATAAATGACAAAGGTACAGATCAATGTGGAAACAACAAAGCGAGATCAATATGGAAAGATAAAGTGATAAAAGCACTGTAAGACTTTCATTTTTTAAAAGTAAACTTAATAAAAGCTGAAAACTTTATTTATCACATCAGGCTCTTGAGCCAATAAAATGCTGGCTGATTGGCATCGGACACTGAATTGAAGCAGCATCCAAATTTTCGCAGAGTTAAATGTCAGCGTATACAGATAAATAATCAACGGCTTCTAAAAAGCACAGAGTCTGTTAAGTACCTGGTAGTGCACATCAATCGTTTGAGATTTCATAAATGTTATGGCTATAGTAGAGCTTGAAAATAATAAGAAATGCTCATAGGTTCTTCATAACATTTACTATACGCCAGGCACTGGTGTTACTGCTCTTTCAGTTTACATCAGTACAGAGAACTGGCGGGACTCCTGAGACCCCAGTGCTCCCCACTACAGCTTCAGAAGAGCACACCACTGTCCAGCTCTTCTGGGTCCAATCAGTAGGTTTGTGCGGTTGTACCGTCCTACAGGGTTAAGATTTCCATTCAGGATGTGTGGGAAATCTGGTCATCTCTTAAAGTATGTGAGAGCTGAGAACAGATATGGCCCACCTCCCTGACATCCCTATTCTAGGTGGGAAATTCTCGGGGGACAGACTTCAGGAATCTTTGTACCTGCCTTAAACAGCACAGGATATGAAGTGAGCATTCTCATAGTAGGTTTTCATAGCATGCTGAGTAAATGAATGAAAACTACGTTTGTGCTGAGACTTTTCGTCTGTAAGCTTCTAAACTTCAGTTGACACAGTGCATCAACTGCTATGATAATTGATGCTGGCTTTTCTGGATTTATAAGAGTGGCTTTCTTATTTTTGCAAATTCACAGAACTACTTGGAAGTTCCAGAATGACTTAGGTGCTCTCGTAACCATGACAATGTCCAGGAACTCCCGCGCACGTGACAAAGACCATTCATCTTGCTTCTGGAAAGTTCTTACCAGGGAAAACTGAGAATTTCCATCACAACATCTTAGAATTCCCAGCTTAGCAACTTCAGACTACCAAGTATTTTCATAAGTTTGCTAAAATAAGCGAGTCACTCTGATAAATTCAGAAAAAAATACTGTAAGTTGGTGTAAGCGTTGATACACTGTACCAATTTAAGAGTTTAGAAGCTTGCCTAAGTAGCTCAGCAGCTTGACATGCTAGGATTTAGAAAACACACCCTAGCATAGCTATTTGTGTTCCAGGGTATTGTCATGGTTTATTTATTGTGTCAACTTGAAAGGAAAGGTTTAGCTAGCACACAGTTTATGGAGGCTCCAGTCTAGAGTCAGTGGGCTCTGAGGCAAAGTGGCGTGGCTGTGGGCCAATAGCCCAAGGCCTAGGCAGACAACAAAAGAACCCAAAGCAAGAAGGGAGAGCCAGTGCTTTTCGTACTTTATACTGTACACAGACTGTCCGCCCAAGGAGAGGTATAGCAGCCACACCAGCTCCTCAACCTGCTCTTGTTCAGGTTCAAGACGTTTCCAAAGTGAAAACCTTACTCTCCTCCCCAGTCACTTAGTGAAACACCTACATTTCTCAAATTAACGTATTTTAAAATCTAAATTTACATTTCGTGGGGAATTTGTCCTTGGGAATACTCTGGGGAACTTATTTGTTCTATTGTTTTAGTGTGTTTCTTAAGATTGACCATTACTGGATTGCTGGAAAATACCAGACTTGTACATGATATATAGCACATTTCTTTAACATGCTGCTTTATGTTACTTTGTCAAGTAGTATAAAGGAGGATGCTTTAGTTAGTCTTGCTATTTCTTTTTTGTCCTTTTTGAGACTGTTTCTCATTATTATGCAGTTCAGGCTGGCCTTGAGCTCACTTTTGTAGCCCAGACTGGTCTCAAACTCGCACCCATCCTCCTGCCTCAGCCTCCCAAGTGCTGGGATTATAGGTGTGCACCACCACGCCCAACTAGTCTTCACTAATTTTCATTGCACTGGAATGGTGGTTATACCCCACACCAAGACAGTCAGTACTAGGACAAAAGTTTCTGGGTTTATTCTTTACATCATATTATCTGTTCAATTAACAAAGAGAGATTGTTTACCAGCTGAATTTCTTTTCTAGTAACATAAGCAATACATGAATTCCAAAAATCTGTCTGTCTGCCTGCCTTCTGCACTGGTGACAGTGGTTGGGAAATTTCCATGCCCTTCCATTTTTGCACTGCACAAACTGAAACAGGATTACCAGTTCAGCACTCAGAAAACAGGGTCTGTTGGAGACACGGCTGTAATCGAATTGAGGCGCCTTTTTCAACCATGCACTCTGCAATTTCCAAGAGCTGCAAAAGTAGACTCATCTTTGCTCATAAATTTTTCAATGAGGGTCAAGCACTTAGATAAATTTGCATTCATAATGTCAACTAATTACTAGACATAATTCACTGGGCATATTTTGGCCTTTCATTTTCCCTTTATAATAACATTTCATTATGGGCCTTTGAAATTAATTTTTAGAATCTCCAAGAAAGATTCTACAATATTAGAATATTGCATATTATTTGTCACTGTGATGAGGAAAGAGAAAACAGGAGCTGTATGCCTCAGGGCATTGGTGACATTGCAAATGCAGTTAAAGAGGCTTCAAAGTAACTCTAGGACTTCAGAGAAAACTTTTTTTTTTTCTTTCAATTTTTTAGTGTTTAAATTTAACAATGGTTATATTACATATTTTCATCATCAGATCAGTTTAGATTAATACATATAGGTATATAAGATTGATCAAACAATTAAACATTAACCTTTCTAAATCCACATTACTTTCTTTTTTTCTTTTCCCCTTTCTTTTCTTTGAAAGTTGACATATTGCATATTGTCCTCACAATCATTCTACAGAGT
>PVJA010003240.1:0-97427 GCA_004027025.1 Myocastor coypus
GTATCACCCGGGCCTGCCTAGGATATGATTGGATTTCTCCCTAGAACGGGATCAAGGGCCCATCCTGGGGTATGATTGGTTCCACCCTAGGGCGCAATGAGTCCACGTCAGAATGACTGAGCACAAAAAGACTTTTTAAAGGGCTGAAGGAGGAGTCAACACTACACTTCGTCGGAGAAGCTTCGGTCTTCGCATTCAGACTGGACTTCATCGTCTGGCTTGCAGCGCAGACTCTTCGGCCTCCAGCTTAGATCTCTCGCCATCCGCCGCAGACCCTTCAGCCTCCATCTACAGACACTTCAGTCTTCCATTACGGACCCCTCAGCCAACAGAGACTTACACGGAGTGCTGCAGTGAAGTCCAGGCCTCGGGATTGAATTCTTCAGTCCGGAACGTGCAGACGCCCTGTGCACACTTCCTCATCTGACTCTGTGGCTATTGTAAGCCAATCTTACAATTTCTTATAGGTTGTATATTTGGTGTTAATATCCATTCCTCATATTATATCTATTCTGTTCCTCTAAGTAAAACCCTGGCCAATACAGTTATCATCTCAGTAATCTTTATCAAAGCTTACATTTGAAGGCAGAGTTAATATTTTAGTCAAGGGACCTAGGTTACCTGCCATCTTTGTTGCTAGATTGGAGTTGCAAGAAATGCAATGTCCATGAACCAAGAAATGGATTAAAAAGATGTGGTATTTTAATATAATGGAATACTACTCAGCTATATAGAAGGATAAACTTCAGACTTTTATAGCTGAATGACTGCCACTAGAGATCATACTCATAAGTGAAATAAATGAGACTCACATTTGTAAACACCATATTATTTCCCTAGTGTAAGAAATTGAAAGACTAAATAAGATCTAAAATATATAATAGGTACTGTGAAAGGGAAGGAAACTGCTCAGAAAGAATAAACAGCTGAGATGGGGAGGAAAATAGAAAAATTATATATATATATATATATATATATATATATATATGTATATATATATATATATGCTACTAATTTCATTCACTGAAAGGAATTATTACATTGTCTGATCAGTTTTATATGCCTATATCTTTCCAAATAGACTAAAAACACCGTGGGCATATGCTGTATTCATCCGCATCTTTAATAACTTGCTTCAGATCTTGTGTAATATAATCACTACTTCAGATAGTGTGTAATATAATCACCATTTTTAATTTCCTATTATCTTATTGTAAAATTCTATATCATCATTGTTACTGTTGCTTTTCTCCTTTTTTTTTTTTTTTTTATTTTTTTTTTATTTGGTGGGACCAGGTTTCAAATTCACGACCTTATACTTGCCAGGCAGGTACTTGTGCCACAGAACTATCTCCCTGGCTCCATCTACTTAATTTTTTTTAGATGAAGGAAATGACAGGCATTGGTGATCAAGTCAGGACGACCCATTTGGGAAGACTCTCATGTCCCAGGCTGCTGCAGAAAATTAAGCCTTTGTCCTACTGTGTGATGATGGCTAAGTGCAGTTGATCCTGTTTGGCTCCTCTCAGAGGGCCCACTGTCTACACAAAACTTTTCAGGGGTTATCACCCTTATCTCATGGAGGCTGGAGAATCACAGCACTCTCCTCTAGTACCTGGAGGGCGACTGAATGATAGAGGCAGGAGAAGGTCACTTGCTTAGTGCTGTCCTAAAGAACTGGCTTTCTTATGCTTGTGCAATGGTTCCCTTCAGGTTCTATGAGCAAGTTATTAAAGATGCAGATGAATACAGCATATGCCCACGGTGTTTTTAGTCTATTTGGAAAGCTAAGGGCAGAGCATTGAGTGTAAGGATGTGTTCAAGACCAAGTAAGAACACAGAGCAGAGCAGCTGACCCCAGCTGGAAGGGAAAATCGTCTGAAAATTAGGGATACCACATGTCAGAGTACATTAGTTCAGCAGCCATATGACCTAGAATTTCTAAGACAACTTCAACTTCCCATATTTTTTTTTCTTAAAATAGAGGAATCTCCCATAATGTGTAAAAGTAGAATGGTTTTCAGACTATTGTGAAAATGTTTTGATGCTTGGCTTAGAAAATATGGTCCCTGGGAGAGTAAAGGCCCAACAGATAGTCTCAGACTGTTAGATGAGGCAGGAGAGTATTTAGCACCAACACAGCTGGTGTTAGAATTCTTATGAATGTGTAAAATACATTGACACACTGAGGGGTGATATGGTTCGTCCTCACTGCTTCCATCATTTCTGAGTTCACTCCTTCTCCCTCATTGCTTTGCTGGGTCCTGCCTCTTTGCACTGGTTGCTTGTAGTCATGGTTGTCTGGCATTTGCAGGCCGATCCTTTCATTCCTTGGGTCTCTGTACTTCCTTGTGCTCTGGCACCCTGAGATCAGGAAGTGGCATAATTGCAGTGATGTTTGAGTTTGAGGTTGAAGAGTGTGGGAGAGGAAAAGGATAGGAGAGGAAAGAGAGAACTGGGGAAACAGTCACTTAAATGGAAAAATAGGCTACCTTTCTTACCCTTGTTACCAAATTCAATTTCATGGAAAGAATGAATGCAAAAATTGAATGAATGAATGAATGAATGAATGAATGAATGATTATAGGGAAAAGACCTACCATGTTTCAAGTACCAGAAACTGTGCTTGGCACATTATGTGTTTGTCTTTATCTGTATTCACATCCTTATTCATACTCTGATTTTGCCATGTCATTTAGTAAATTAGATATCTTTAAATCTCTGCTTTATGAATAATAAGAATATTCTTCATAGAAATGACTAATCTCCAAAACCCTGCAACTGCGCAAGAGTAAGACAGACCTCATAGCAAGGACTCACACCGCCAAAACCAACGTGCTTCATCATATTTCCTGGTTATTTCATCTTGGTACAATCTAAGGGGCCTTATCTTCAGGGCCACTGTATCAGTGTTCACTTTTCTACCCTGCTTCTTACAGAACAGAGACCCATCAGTGGCCCCGTCTCCTTTATCTGGTAGGAGGCCGCAGGTGAAATCTCAGAGCCTTGCCTGGCACACATCTGGAGAACCTTGTAGTCAGCAGGAAGCATCCTTCTAGCTCTCAGGCTGGTGCTGATGTTTTCTCTTCTACATTTTTCTTTCCTTGAATCATGTTCCTTTTGTAAGCCACCTCCAACCCTTTGTGAAATGTGGCAGTGAATAAATGAATGTGTAGCTTTCTGAATACCAAATGTGTGATGCCTGGGCCACGGATGATTATTAATTAACTCTGATTTGCAGCTGCTGCCACCATTGACAACACCCTGCCCCTTCAAATCCGGTCTTTTGAATGTGCTTTGTTTTTCTCCTTTGTCTATTTTTCCCAGACCAACAGAACTGAGGGGCTTGGCTTTGTGAGGATGGAAATCCTAGACCCCATTCTCATTTGAACTTACATGTTTCTGCCGAAGTTTGTGTTTTGACACAGTACTTTTCGTGTGTTACTTGTGACTAGCCTCTTCTGTGATAGGTCTTTTAGCCATTATTATTGCTTTCATTCAATAGTGTGAGCATCTGGATAAATGCATTAGGCTACTTGCAATATTAATACTTCTTGCTGTTTTAACCTTATGTTCTTGATAAAGGAATTCTCTTCCATTTAAGGCCCTGAGATGAATAATGGCTGAATGTTTCTATTGTCTCTTTAAAATGGAGATTACTATATGTTGAGTCACAACAGAACTACTTTTTTATAGGCTGTGAATAGCATAAAGGCCCATCATGTTATTCCAGGCAGCACATAGTGAATGGATAATGGTGAGACAATTATTATAAATAATGCCTCGTTTCATCTTGGCTCCTATGCCAGTTTCACAGAGCGGGTTTATATTAAAGGCCTGGAGATTAAATTAAATGAGACACTGTTAACATTAGCACCTAGTACCATGCCTGGCACGAGTCATGGCTTCCTGTCCACTGATTATAACCTCAACCCTGCAAAGGTTGTTGTTGTTGTTTTGTCTTGCTTTTGTTTTTCCTGTTGGTCTTTGCTTTCCATGGTAAGAGTTGCAGGCAGCTGCCCCATCTCATTCAGTCCAGTCCTGGGACAGATCAAACCTGGCCAGTACAAGCCCATGACACCCTGCAGAGCTCCAAGGTATGGTGCTGCTCGGTGAGGCTGGCTATACTGGAAGCTGAGGAAGCAGCAGCAGCAGCAGCAGCATGGACCATTTCAGCTAAGTAAGTGGGGCTAAGGTTGGCCTGAGAGCACAGGAGGATGGAGAATCCTGGAGGAGCCTTTGAGGTGTGGGCGTGAAGTATTCTGGGACAGGGGCTTCCTGAAGTGGCTTCTTGATGGGCTGCATGCTCTAGAGCTGCCAGTGTATGCAAGGGAGATGTTCTGCACAAAAATGTGAACATCTACAAGACCCTCACAGAGAATGCCCTTCCCAGACTGGTACAAAAGGAACCCAATTTCCTGTTTTTTCTCATTCTTTGGAGTTTAATCTTGAGGAAGTGGAACTGGTCTCTCTGGCTTACTATATGGTTGTTTTGAGAATGAAGGTGGATGCTGTTATTCTTCAAGATCTATGTTTTTGATTTTGTTTCATTAATAATGATACAATATACTCTTAGGTACAGTTATTTTTTAGGCTAACATACATTTGAAGCCATCAATTTTTTCTATTTTGAGTCTTATTTTGTATTCTTGATCTTGTTTTGAATTTTGACATCTGTTGTTTTATATTGACTTCTGTTTAACACCCATGTATTAGTAATAATAATTCTGGCCAATCATTGGGGCAAAAATCAAGTGAGTGGACCATGAGAAGCATAATTTAATACAGATGAATCTATTAGCATTGTAAGTATATGTAGGAGAAATAACACCTACTCTAAAACCACCATTTTACAACTTAGTGACATATCCATTATTTTCAATGGATAATCTCCATTTGCCAGGAGCTATTGGAGGAACAATATGTTTTCTAAGGATGGAGAATATTTAGATCTAATTCACACCAAGAATATTCCTGTTTTTTAAGATGCAGGAGCACAGAAGATGGATCAGTGGGTCAAGAAAATGTAGATTTTAGAGTATGTTTGAAGTATCAAATCTATCAGCTATTTCTGAGCCTCAACTTACCTGTTTGTCTTTACTTGCCTAAGAAATCCTTGACCTTCCTAAAATCCATATCACCTCACTAACTTGTCTTGCCTAGCCCTGCGCCCTCTCATTTTTCCCTTGTATATACATCTTTAAGGGGGGGAGGTCATAGCAGAGAGAAGGATGTGCATTGAAATGGAGAAAAAAAAAAAAAGAGGTGGAGTTGAAGAAAGGGCCTGTGAGTCACCAGGATCTAGGTAATAACTTAATATGTATTATAGGTAAGACTGAACGAGAAAGGATATGATCTAGTACAAAATACCAGGGAATACAAACGTTGCATGGAGGGGCACAGATGGAATGAGAAAAAGATGTCAGCAAAGCAAACGAAGAAGCTATAGGCCAAAGGTTTCATGTCAAGAGAGGACGAGGTTAATGGCACCCCACACATGCTGTGTGAGTCCTTAAGAGTAGGACCGCATGAGGTCTTTAATTTAGCAAACAGGGTATGCATGGTAGGAGATTTCACAATACACAAATGAGGTCAGAAGACCCATGGAAAGGGTTGTAGTAAATAAAAGAAGTGATACCTTTATTTCACCTTCAATCAATTGGGCTATGAGGTGGAAGGACAAGCTTGAAGAAAGAATGGAATTATGCTCTTGTCTCCATGGGAAGAAGCCAGTAGAGATGAGAAGTAGATGATAGAAGGAAGATCAGAAATGGATGTGGGCAAGACCTGTGGAGAAGCTGGAGGGCAGGGGATGCAGAGACCAAGAGGAGGGATGCCCTTTGCTGGCCAACAGCCCAGAAGGAGGGAAGGAATCCAGCAAAGACAAAGGTTTTATGGTAGGTCGGAAGACCCTTCCTTTGTCCTTTTCCTTTGGGATGGGCTCTCTTCACTTGTTTGAAATAGAGGGTAGCATCATCTTCTCAAACTGGCAGCTGGAGGATTCAAGATAAAAGTTGGAAAAAGAAGTAGTGGAGGATAGGAGAGAAGGTGACTAGGGAGTTGGAAAGAATTAACTTGACTGACCTGGAAACTAATGCTGATAGATGGATTGATAGATGGATGGGTGGATGGATGGATGGATGGATGGATGGATGGACGGACGGACAGATGGATGGGTCAGGCAGGCAGGCAGGCAGTTAATAGTTGGTTGGGTTGACACAAGGCATTATGGGTTGATTCCCTCCCCTAGACTCATATGTTGAAGTCCTAACCAGTGGTTCTTACTTAGCAATATGGTCATTGTAGATGCAAGTTAAAATGAATTTATTAGGCTAAACCCTAATCCAGTTACTTGTGTCCTTTTTTAAAAAAGAAAAGGAAAATTTAGATACAGAGACATGAACATGGGTGTACTTCATATGAAAATGGAAGCAGATATTGGGGTGAACCTTCTTCAAACTAGACATCACCAAAACTTGCTAGCAAACCATCACGAGGGAGGAGAGAGGCATGGGGTGATTCCCTTTCTCAAAGGGAACCAACTCTTCTGATATCTTTATGTCTCACTTCTAACCTAATAAGCAACAAGACAATAGCAGTGTCTGTCAAGTTATCCAGTTTGTGATACTGTATTATAGCAGTTCTAGAAAACTAATACAGGAAGGATAAGGATTTTTTACTTTCGTTTTTCCCTTCTTTCCTTTTCTAGTGGTTGAGAAGGATTTAAGCCACCATCCTGAGAATACATTCCCAACATTAAAGAGAAAGCCTAAGGAATCCAAGGAGGGAAAGGAAAGTAGATGAAACAGAAGAGGGTAAATAGAAAAAGGAAGCGCTGAGAGGTTTGGCTTTGAAATTTTCTTTCAGTTCTCACAGTTGTAACTGTGAGTAGCTCCTAGGGTCTCCGTTTCTTAGAAAGCCTCAACCGTATACAGGATTTTCCTGTAAAGGTTAATCTTAGCCTCTGGGTCCTTGCTAAAGTGATCACTGTGTTACACCTCAGATTAGAAGTGCAAGGTAGATCAGAGCCAAGGTATTTGCAAATCATCTTCTCTTGTTAGGCATTGGCTTACATTTACATATGATAACCACAGATCCTATATATTCTCCCAGGGACTTTCAAGTTATCTGAGCTAAGCTGAGCCTTCAAAGGACTGCATAACTAGTATGGATTTAATGGGCTCTTCTTCGCCCTGTGATTCAGTACTTCCCAGCTTCCAGTACTCAGAGAATTTGCTCATTAACTTGGAGAGGCAGCTTTTTAATGGAATCAAATAAGTGGGAAAGTGCATTGTGCTTTCAAAAGTTACCGTGATTCAAATCCTATGGACAGCTGCTGTTCAGTATGGTGTCACCCAGTGTGGATGAAAAAGTGCTCACTGTCAGAAAGCCATTGGGCTGTAAATTCTGTTTACTGTACAACTGGCCCCTTTCTGCAACTTTCAAATTTTCAAAGCGGTGCATGAATAGACAGCACTGGGGAAAAGCAACTTTTAAAAAAAGTCTTGAGATTTTTTTTTTCTTCATTGAAGAAAATTTGAGAAAATATGTGAAAGTAAGCATCTTTTTTTAAAAAGCATATAATCTCTGAGTTTTAACATTTGTAATATCTATCCATCTGGTCTCCCCCCTCATGCATACATATACACGCATACATTTACTAAATTGGGGTTGTACTGTAAATACAGTTTTGAAACTTGCTGTGGTTCACATATTCTGACCACATCCTTACACCAGTGAGTTTATTTCAGTGGTCCCGTATGTGTCAGTTGCCACAATTTATTGAATTGATTGCCTCTCTTTGGAAATATAGATAGATGTCTGTGTTTTTGCAACTGAAGATGACTCTATGTACATTTTTCAATATGTTAATTTTGTTAAAAGCTTGAGGCTTTGGAATTTGCATTAGGATCTGTGAAAGGTCAGCTGCAGAAGGTGGCTGAGAGGGTTGTGGATGGAAGAGCCCCTCCAGCTGCCTTCTTTGGCCTCTAATTGTAAAGTTCTTGGGAGAAGAGGGCCAGATGGGGAGATTTTTGACACAAACAGAAAAGCACACAAAGATGGCTATATGGAAGATGGACTTAAAAGTGAAACCGATTACCTGTAACAGAAAGGGGTCTCTAGCGCCAGCAGCGCTGTCTCCTCTCTGAAGAGCCCAGGCTGTGGCTCACAGGAGAGAGGGGTGTGCCTCAGTCATTCTGTTCCCCTTCCCTATCCTCTCAACTTCCTCAAGACTGACAATTCATTCACTCCTCCTGGTGACAGTTGTGTAGAATGGAAAGTTTTGTGAATGTGTGCAGAATAGATTATCCTGACTGCTGGTAAGCATTTGACAAATTGAGAGTTTTGTCATACATCAAAGAACAATAGAGGGAGAATAAGGCATGGTGTGCATCATATAAATACAACGTACCTGCCGGCTCCCCAGCATCATTTATCTTCCTGTTGGCTGGGCAGGGGGAGGAACCAGGGGAAAGGTGAGCAGTGGGAGGTCACAGCCTCCTGGAGCTGAGCTGACCCGGTGGCCGGCTCAGGGTGTAGTTGAGGAGGTGCCTGCTTGTTACAGGGTTTAGCTCAGTTTAATTTCTATAATTTTAGGAACTGAAGAGATTTCCTTTGAGTCTGGTCAGGGGGACACTGAAGCCACTGCTGGGCTCAGTCAGAGTCTCATGCACTGTGGCAGTGGCGGGGGAGCCATTGCTAAGCTCCCTGCTGCCTAGTGAAGCTGGATCTGGCCTGGACTTGACACGGACATTGACTGATGAAAGGTGGAGGCAGATGGCATGGTAGCTTATTTCCTGGAAGCCTGGCTTCCCATCCATCCATACCAGGAGGGATTTCCAGAGGGAGCAGGTCAGTGTCCTGGCTCAAAGGAGTAAGGTGAGTTTGGGTAGAATGTGCCACTGCTGCGCTTCGTGACTGTCCTCAGTGCAGAGCTCCTGGGAACAGCAGAGAAGCTGGTGGAGAGGGTCCCGGAAGGTGGCAGAACATTTCTGACCATTGGGCCAACTTTGGGATGCATGGCCGATTGGGAAGCAGATCTTCATTCCCTCTAACCGGCAGGACCCACTTTGGCTGACAAGTCAGTCTCCAGGTTTCATCCTCAGTCTTGTGATCTATACACTGGGATAGTGGTACCTGCTCTCGTGGCAGTGTTGGGAAGATTACGTGAGAGGATGTAAGAAAAGTTTCCACACATCTGTAAGGATGGCTAGCATCAAAAAGACAGATCATAACAAGTTCCTGATAAGGATATGGAAGCTAGAACTCTTGTACCTGACGTGTGTGTGTGTGTGTGTGTGTGTGTGTGTGTGTGTAAAATGATGCAGCTACTTTGGAAAATCGTTTTTGGAATTCTTGAAAATGTTCAATATAACAATGTAAAGTTACCTTGCAACCCAGAGTCTCCCCTCCTAAGTGTAAATGCAAGAGAAATGAAAACATGTATCTACATAAAGACTCATGTAAGTATTCATAACAGCATTGATTCATGGGAACCCAAACATGGAAACAACCCACATGCTCCTCATCTACTGAACAGATAAGTAACATGTGGTATCTTCCTACAATGTGCTAACTTTTTAAAATGAGAAAATATGAACTGCTGGTATATCTCCAGCATAGATGAACCCTGAAAACAGCATGTTAAGTGAAATAAATCAGCCACCAAAAACTCACATGTGTCGTTTGATTCTGTTTTGTATGAAATGTCCAAAGTAGTCCAGCCCCATGGAGATAGAAAAGTGGATTAGTGGCTGCCTGGGCAAAGAGTTTAAAGGGACATGGGGAGTGACTGCTAAGAGGTGTGGAGTTTCCTTTCAGTGAAAGAAAATATTCTACAACTGGCTGCAGGGATGGCTGTACAACTATGAAAATATGTTGATGTTCTTTGTATTGCATACTTCAAAGCTGTGAGTTATGTGGTGCATGAATTATATCTCAGTGAAGTACTGTTATACCTGCCCCTGAAAAACAGGAGAAAAAAATGATAGACACACAGCAAGTAATCTATTTATACTATCCTAAATCCCTCTTCATCTCGTGGTTGCCTTTTGAAAAGGTTGACAAGCCCTGAGTTCTCAGCTTTCCAGGTTCAAGTCTATATATTCTGCTCCTTAGAATGTTATCTGCACTCCAAAAAAAGACATGGAGTCTTCATTTATGTCAAAAGTGCTTACCAGAATGACACTCTTGGTGGAATAATTGTGGTCTAGAAAATCTGGGAGAACAAGCTAAAAGCCCAGTTTCTATCAACTGGATTCCTTTTCCCCGTCTCCAGAGAGCACTCTTATTTATTTAAGTGTCTATGTTGAATCTGTATACCATATTGCAAAAGCGTCTGCAGCTAAAAGCTAGTGGAAGAGAAGTCCTTCCCGCTGTCACACTTAAGGTTTTCTTTCATGTTTGAAGCCTGCTTCCCACCGCCTGTCTGCATTCTGGCATCTGCTGAGGCTTGGATGCCTGGAGTCAAATGGAATAAGTGCCTCTTTGGAGAATGGCTTCTGGAGACCATTGCATATTTGTCACATGTCACTGGGATCTGCATATGGATGTGAAATGTATATTTAAAAATGTGCACACACTTGGCTGCATGCGCATCCTGCTCTGAATGTGTTTATCCGATTGCCCATCACGAACCCGGCCCAAGGGGCTTATGGGCCTGGAGGCTGGCTGACCCATGCTCCTGCCAGCTCACAGCCTTTGCAGTCGGTGAGTGCCCCCGGCCAACCCTGCTCCTTTCTTGTCCCCCCCTAGAAGGAAGGGGCTCAAAGTTTCTGCTATGTGGCTCATTTCATTATGGATTTGTTATCTTGATGGAAAGAGCCAGGCAGCTAGAGCTCCCATAGTGGCCAGCATGGGAGTGGCAATGGGTGAGCACAGGATTTGAGTCAGCGGATAATTTTTGGAGTACTGGCTGTGTCCCATAGCAGTCATATGACATTGCATATATCATGTGGTCTCAGTTGATCTCAGTGTCCTGAGAAATGAGAACAAGGACCCAAGGTGTCTTAATATCCTTCCCTAGAATATCCCTTAATATCCTTAACATGAAGCCGTAAATTCCGTAACACCCTAAGCTCCTTATTCTTATTCCCCAGGAGAATAAAACTGGCAGAAGTCAAGGTAATGGAATAATCTCAGTTATGTCCCCCATGGTGACAGAAGGGTGAGCACTGAGGGCAGCTGTACCTAAATAGAAGTTAGGAGTTTTTCAGCATCATAACAAAGTCCTGGGATAATTAGTTTAGAAACACAAAGGAGGTGTTCTGGCTCATGGTTCTGGAGAGTCCTGTCTATGACTGATGGCACCTGTTGCTTTGGGCCTGCAATGAGTAGGCGTGTCAGGGTGGGGATGTGTGGTGGAAAACAGAAACAAAAACACTGCTTCTTGGTCAGGGAGCAGAAAGAGGGGAGAGCAGGTGGCCATGGTTCCACAGTCCCTTTTGAGACACAAGCCCTACATCTAGAGGTCATACCACCTCCCAATAGAAGGGTACCCTGGCACTGTATAGTTAGCACATGGGCCTTTGGGAGAAAATTCAGGACCCAAATCATAGCCATCATCCTACACCAAATCCTGTAGCCCTCCAAAACAGTGGTCTCAAATATGGCTCTATCTCTTGGGTATGCTTCCCTTTGAGAAAGAGTCTTCACACCTTTCATTTCATATGGGTAGGCTGTGAGGATGCCTTTTCATTGATAAATGCAGGACTTCTGTGACATCTGAGTGTGATCTCTTGCAAACCTTGTTTCCTCAGAGATGTGCTTCTCAGAACTCAACCCTTATACAGTAAAAAGCCTGGATGTGCATAGCAAAGCCATGCACATCCAGGAAGAAGACATAAAAGTGAAGAAAACTAACTAGAAATGAATTCCTCCAGCTCCAGCTCTTCTAGTACTCAGATATCTAAATTATTCCTAACTGTTCCTGTCTTCTCCACTGATACCCCAGATACTCTGAGTAGATTACTATCTATGCTGGATTCTAACCTAATCTGTTATGTTCAAAGCTTCTGAGCATCACTATGTTGTTTTGGAATGTTTGCTTGTATGGGCTGAATGTTTACATTCCTAAGCCCCAGAGTGATGGCATTTGGAGATGGGGTCTTTGGGAGGAATTAGATTTACATGAAGTCATGAGGACAGGATCTGTATGATAGGATTAGTCTCCGTAGAAGAGGCAGAGATACCAGAGTTCTCTTGTTCTGCACACATACGCTAAGGAAAGGGCATATGAGCGTAAAGCAAGAAAACAGCTAGCCTTCTGCAAGCCAGGAAGAGAAGCCTTACGGTATTGATACATTGATCTCAAACTTTCACCCTCCAGAGCTGTGATAAGAGAAACATCAATTGTTTAAAGGCACTGAGTCTGAGGTATTTTATGATAGCAGCCCAAATGGAATAACATATTTTTGCAGCAGTAGAAAACTAGAAGATGTCAGACTGAACCCTGGCATTGCCCACCAAGTGCCTTAGTTACCACAGGGGCATGTACAAGATATGAACTGGTTAGTGAAGATGTGCTTCCAGGATGGAAATCCATTTCAATCCCATACTTGTGGCTAATTTAGATCATATTTACTTTCTTCGCAAGAGCTGCTATGAGATAGCTTTTGTTTTTCAATGTATTTGATCATTGTAGGTTCTCACTACACGGCTCAGGCTCATGGTGAACCTCCTGTTTTCATCCTCCCTGGTTCTGGGATTACAGGCATGCACCACTACAACCCAGACTCCAGCTGGCTCAGCCTACCCTATGGGCAAGGCTGGCATGACATGTGGTGCTAAGGATTGAGCTGAGGTCGCTGAGTTTGCCTAACCGGGTGCTGTGGTCCACTGAGTGACCTTGTCCAGTATCTTATCTAGGGCAAGAGTAGGACAGAGTAAGAATGTATATGCATGTGTGTCTGACAGGGTGAAGTAAGGATAAATTGAGGAGCAGAGGCACAGAGATGCTGTGGGAAAACACAAACCTGAGCCCTCCTCTGCCTTCCCCCACCTTGCTATGTGAACAGCCCCGCACTGTTTGTGCCCAGACAGTCTTCTTCCTCCTGCCCTGCACCGAATCAAAGCTATTATCCAAGGACAATGGAGCCTATGGTCCTTTTCATTCAGCAACAGCTAGGCAAAGCTGACAGCATGGGCATTTAGATTGCACTTGGGCCTTCCAGAGGCCTCATATTCGTTAATGAATTAATTCTTCCTAACAACAATCCTTTTATTGGAGTGGCTTTGCAATGCATGTTCATCCAACAAGGCACTGAGGCAGCAGCTAAGGCTGCTGATGATACGAAAAGCATGCCAGCTGTGACCATTGAGGACTTACTCTTTTCAGGGGCAGTTGAGGCCACAGGACACCAAACACACAGATTGGCGTTGAGCATTTAGAGTTCAGATGGGAGCCAATCCTCTGGCTCTTCCTTAGACAGATAGCTTTGCTGCTTTGAATCTTTCTGTCCTAATCTACAAAGTGATGGATGCAGTAATCCCACCAGGGTGCACACATTTGAGAAAGATTGGGCGGCACACAGAGAGATGCTGTAGTCTGTGACACATCACAGGTAGCCACTGTTACGGTTTCTGAGTCTACATGAAAATTCCCAAAGTAGCTGTATTTTCAGGGAGAATTAGCAGTTGCATCAAGGGTGATGATCAGAGAACAGAGCAAGAACCAGTAGCTCCCCTGGCCCGTGATGGTGATAAGGAACTTGGAACAAAAGCGAGCACCCACAGATTCTTCCACCCCACCATCCAGCTTCCTACCATGCATTCCAAAGTCCATGGGATCCAGTGGCTCCCTGGGATCCTAAAGCCATTCACTTTCACATTCTTGTTCTCAGGAACCAAGTGCATTCAGGCTTCATTGATTCATTCAGTCCCTTAATTTTATTTGCATGTTGAAAAGCACTTTGTAGTTCTCCTGAGTGTAAAAATTGCCAATGATGAGTGATAAAAAGTTAATACTTCCAAGGAGACATGTTCTACGTAGCCCTGCCCGGTGATTAAATCAGGATTTGAATATGGATGTTCATCTCATCCATGATTGGTGGCTCCGTCATAATTTCCAATTTCAAGATCCAGGCTAAAGTTTGAAAAACATAAGAAGTTGTTTAGGGTCGCTTTTTACTGCCCTCTGATATTCATTGTTTATATTCAGTAAACACATGCACATAAAATGTACCTCATTAACAATTTTAAGCATGCGCTACAATGGCATTAAATACATTCCTAATGTTTTACCAACAATAGCGCCTTAAATCTCCAGAATCTTTTCATCTTGAAAAGCTGAAAGTCTCTAACTGTAAAATAATAACTCGCAATTCTTCCTGTTCCCATTCCCCATCACTGCCATTCTACTTTCTCCTCCCATAGCTTTGATTCCCTTAGGTGCCTCCTATTTAAGTGGACTCGTGTGTTTATCACTTGGCATCGTATCTTGAATGTGAATCCACGTTGGAACATGTGACAGAATTTCTTTCCTTATCAAGGTTGAATAGTATTCCATTGTATGGATATTCCATGTTTTGTTTATCTGTGCATTGAGACTTGGATTGCTTTCACATTTTTGTGACTATTTATGCTATGAACATGGGTTTGCTAAGGACCACTTTCAGAGTGGCTTCATCCAGGGGAAATTCAGCGACAGCCAACCACCATACTTCTGCACAATGGCCAATTGTCACTGTAGAAAGTGTGGACATAGCTCTAGGTATAATACTCAAATAATCATGTGTGTACCTGAAGCCAGCTTATCACATTAGGTAGAAAAAGGCAAAAGCCAGAAGAATAAGGATACGAGCTCAAGTACTGTTTCTTAAACTTGGGGAGGTTACTTAACTTCTTTGAGCCTCACTGCCATCTATTGCAAAATGGGAATCATGCTTTCCGTGTGGATGGCTTGTTTCTCTACTGCACGTGCAGTCCAGTGGCAGAGTAGAGTGAACATATTTTCTCAATGAAAAAGTATTAGATGGATGGCAGTTGTCATGTCTGCAGGGCTTTGCCTCATATGATATGTTCAACAAATGTTCAAATTAATGATTGCTGTTCTCTGTGGTGAAATGTGTAAACTGCAGCCTCTGTGTTTTCTTTTTCGGTTCTGACTTTCTTGCCCTGGGACTGTGTCTTAGTTACTTTTTGCTCATTGCTGGGACAAATACCCAACACTCAAAATGAAGGAAGGAAAGGTTTATTTAGCACACAGTTTGTGGAGGTTTCAGTCCATATTCGGCTGGCCCAAGGCTGAGTGGAACAGAGCAGAGAGCATCCAGTTCATGGCGGCGGAACAGCAGCAAAATGGCGGCAGAGGTAGCCAACCAACAGGGCAGCAGAGCAACAGCAACAGCTCAAGTCTGTCTCTCTGTCTCTTTATATTACATTCAGGCTCTCCGCCTTAGACCCCACCTTAGGCTACACCCATAATCCCAGGGATCATGGATCAAGTCTCAAACTCTAGAAGTCTCCGCCCAATGACTGCATGAGGCTTTGAGGGGACAATTAGACATAAACCATAACAGATTGGTTTTGCTTTGTTCTCCACTCTGCAGGGGTGGCCCTGCCATACCAACTACACTGTTCACATGCATCTAGGTGTATGTGTGCATTCCTATGATATTGCATGGCCTAAGAGAAAGGTTTTAATCCTCTTGGAGTGGTGAAAGTCTCTCAGAGATGCAGACGAAAAATGAGAGTCCCAATCGGACCTTGAGGAAATCAAGAGTCAGAGAGAATCCTGAAGGGATCACTGTGGCCTAAACAACCATTGCTCAAACAACATATGTAAGAATTACTAGGAATTCTGTAATGTGCAGGCTCTGACCTTGTAGGTTTGAACTAAAGCCTGAAATTCTGTTTCTAGCAAGTTCTCTAATGAGTTCTCTAGTGAGTTCGTGCTTTCAGGCCATGAAGAACACCTGCAAATGTCCTCCACAGCTAGGTTCACTGGCAAGCTTGGTTATTAGAACGTTCCTTGAGCCACATCTGTAGAATCAGACTTTCTGGGATAGGACTCAGAACCTGCCATTGACATGTGATTCTGATGCCTTCTGCAGCCTGAGAACCTTTGATCCGTGGACTGAGGTGGGAAACCTTGGGCTATCAGTATTCATGTATTTCCCTTGGACAGAACCCTAATGGGATGTTTTGGTGCCAGGAGGCCAGTGTTTATTTAGTTTTCTTTACCCTATTTGCTGAGCACCTCAAACTTTTAAGTGAATTATCCCAAAACTTCACCAAGCACATCCGCTTCTCCATGGTCTGAAGCATATCTGGATAAGACAGTGAGACATTTGTGAAAATTGAGTTTTGTGGATCGATGGCCAGGGCTGAGGTATTAGCTCAGCCATGATTATTCATCTAGCCATTGACCTTTCTGCGGAGATGCCTAAGAATTGAATAAATTAACACTCATGGAGACTGACAAGAGCCTGCAGGCCCACAGCTCTGCTCATTCAAGGGTGAAGAGCAGACCTGGCCTGGAACATCCTACCTGGTTTTTGAATCGCTTTGTCTGTCTCTAAGTAAGGGCAAGATCTTCCCACTGTGGACTGTGTCCTGGCCTGAGATGAATTCTCAGGATGGCAGGATGGATTCAGCCACAGGGCAGTGACAAGAAGATTGTCAATGGGCTCCTGTGGGCTCCATCCAGGTCTGTGCCTTGTACCTGTCTCACTCTCTTTGCCTTTTCGGTCCCACCTCTTGCTCCAAGTTCTGCCCTGTCTCTGTTCTGCCTTGATGAGCAGAAAGTCTGAGATGCTTTTTCTCTCTAGATGTTGACCACCTGCCACTTGGCATACGTCTGATAGGCATCCTGATAGCTTGACCTCTATCTACCACACAGCTGCCCTGGACACAATTTCATCTCAATGCCCAAAAGGGAATCACTTTCTCCACATCTTCTAGTCCTCAGGGAGGCCTAGGTTGATGTCAGGCCTGCTTCCTGTTCCACTAGTCATGGTTAGTATAGGCCACGACAGGCAAGACCTGGAGCAATTATGAAACTCAGTGTTTTCGAGGTATGGGCAAAAGATTTGGTTAAAGAGAGCCAGCCTATCTGAGCACTCCTGGCAGGAAAGGAAGGATGAGACCTTCTTGTCCCCCCCATTTTCTTTATCCCTTTCTTTTCCTTATAGCAAACATATCTTGATCACCTGCTGAATTCTAAAGGGACACAGGACTCCTTTGTGACTGGTGAGTATCCTTATGACATTGAGAAAGGCACAGTATCCTTTTATATTTGTTGTCATACAGGAAGAGGATTGTTTTCACCAACCAAACAGTAAGAGGACACCAGGAGCAGAGCAAACATTCTGGATACAAAATCAGAGAAGGCCCAGAAAAGAAGATGGACTGGGTTGCTACATGTCAGGTTAACAAAGGAAGACTGCAGACACAAGGGCAGTTTTAGTTTTACATTTTTACCACAGTTTCTTAATTTCACTGTGCTGACCTTGGTTTATGGACGCTCACATTCTCTGTGGGCAACTGTAAAAACCTTGATATTTCTGATTCTTGGAGGAAACACGTAGGCTTGGTCTGGATTTTAGGTACTTAGAAAGGTCATATTGGTCCTGATAGTTGGCTGGACCTAGAAGACATGGAGCAGCATCTTCGCCTAGCTGCTGATAATTCTTTACATGAGCTGAAAGTGGAAATCAGAGGACCTTTCTGAGGCTTTTCTTCAAGTCTTCCTCTTCCATTAATATAGCTGCCCATCTTGATACTGTACAGGAAGGAACATGGTCAGGAGAACTAAGAAAAAAATATACTGCTGAGGTAATGTTTTAAAGATCTAAGCAACCCACATTCCTTGTCTCTCTGGAGGAATTATGTGGCTCTTCCGTGTTATGTCCAACATCAATAATTGAGATGGGAATCAAAATTAGACAAGCTCTGCATATTAACAGGGTGAAAGAGGAAGACAAAATATTGTAAATGTGTGGGTTCATACCAGATGACTGATTCAAAGACCAGGAAGTGCAGAGGCGGGAGAGAAACGGGCAAGCAGTATTAAGTAGAACATTGTTGACTCACAACCATCCGGCTTCAGCAGGAAGTCTTGATTTGGCCCGATGTCTGCCAAACGCCACCTGCAACTCAGGCATCACTCCCATAGGTAAAGCCAAAAATTGTTTATATTCAATTGGGGACACTTAGTCTTTTAGACTATTTATATTCCAGCCCCTTATTCTGATTTGTTTCTACAAATATGTCTTGTACCATAAAACAAAGGAAAGAGGAAGGAGAGGTTGGTTCAATGGCAGTTGTCTATTGCAACTTTCCTAATGGAGCCTAGGGATGAACAGAGCTGGATGTCTCTAGGGGTAAGAAAACTGGAATATTGGTGGAGAGTGATTATTCACTGTTTGCTGTGTGGTCTGATGTCTCTTCCCGTGTTCGGGGAAACACATGTGGGAACACGGAGGAGGAATGCCACTTCTGTCCATTTACTGAGTGAAGTATTGATGTCTAACATTTATCACAATCTCCAGGTTCCCTGTAAATGTATTCCACTCATCTTCCCTTTTATTCATTCTCCATTTCTTATGCAGAATGTGCTTCTGAAAACATAAATCAGATCATGTCACTCTCCTGCTTAAAAATCCTCTAAAACTTTGCATTTTGGATAAAATCCAAACTTACCTTTGGGGGGCCTGCAAGGCCTAGCAGAATCTAGCCTTGACTACCTATCAAAACTCATCTTCTTTTCTTCTACCTCCATGAACTGTTTTGCAGTTACATTGCTTTATTTCTCTTCCTGGACCTCTTCATGGTTGTAGGTTTGCAGCTTGCTTTCTTCAGAGCTTTCTCCCCCAGATACTTGGCATTTGGCCTCCATGCTAATGTGTCTGAGCCTAGTCTATGACAGCTCCTGCTGTAATATATTGCTTTTCTTTTTTTCAGTGAACAGATATTTCCCTGTATTTGTCTGTGTAATTCGTTTATTTGCCTTTTAACCTTCCACCACCCATCAGTAGATATTGAGCTCCATAAGATCAGGGCCTGCACCAGTACCATATGTAATGCATCACACGTAGTTGTTGCTCAATAAAGAATTCTTGGGTAAATTGATAGACAATAAGTGAACTAAAGAGCCAGGAATGAAGAGATGCTTTGTGTACCAGCTATGCCTTGGGTCCTTCTAAATTCCCCCTAACCCTAACCCTAACTCTAATCCTTGCTATATTGTCATCTAGTAATTAGTGCTGCTTAGGGGATGATGAAGAAGGCTGCTTAGGAGAGTGAACATAGTGACAAATTTAAGCTGAAGCCGTGTTGCCTGAGTTGCAAGCCTGGGTATTGCAATTCATAACTGTGATCTATCATTAAGCTCAAAGTAAATACAAATAGTGTTGACTTCCTGTGTTATTATCATAATCATTCTGCAGCTCACCTTGCATGTAGCTGAATTTTCTGAGGGATTCTTAAAAACAATCTACTAGCACACAAGTTTCATTGGAAACTGCCAGCCTCTTTCTCAAGACCTGAGGGAGCTTTTAGGAGTTTCTCTGTTGCATGTGACTTTGGACGATAGCAGTAATGTGCAGCCTATTGTGTACAAAGGAACATAAACTTTAAAAGCAGAGAAGGAAATGAATGTTTTAGCAACACAGAGTTGTGGAGAAATCCACCCACTAAATCACATTTCTGTGTGCACAAAAAAAAAAAGAACTGCAGGCAAAATGGGAATGAATGACAATGGGTTGGTAAAGACATCAGGAAGGAGAGCCAGTAATAAGGCACAGAGGCCTATATTATTTGTAGCATTAAGGAATGTGTGTTTGCATTATTCTTCTTATAAATGATCTCAATTCTTTTTTGTTGTTGTTGAAGCTGCTACTTCTGATCCATATAAGTGCAACTCATATTCTCCATACTTCCATCCTGCCCAATGCCTGATGCATTCTAATTACTAAAATAGGGGCTGGAAACCTGTAGCAAGAGAAAGGGAATTTATAAAAGTTCTCAGCAACCACCTTACCTAAATATGTTCACTTATAGGTGAGAAAATCAAGGCCACGGTGGAAAGGGACCTAAGTTATTTACTAATTCAGGAATGACTTACTGAGTTTGTGTTCCAAAGCCCCAAGCTGGGGGAGAAGATTGAGAGGGTTTTCTCATTTAGAGAAAAACATCCATCTACAATTAACACTCATAAAAGGCTCTTTAATGGAGGTGAAATGCAAAGAGCACAAGCCTGAGAATTGTATATTTTGAGTTCTAGTCTAAGCTCTACCACTTTATATCTTTCTGGAATAATTTACTGAGCCTCAGGTTTTTCATGCGTAATATGTAGAAGATAGTGTCTGGACTGTGAATCGACCAAGAATTTATGAGCATGCATATAATCATGACACATGCTGATGCTTGATGGCCTATAAAGCAATTTGTAGAAGGTGCTTTTGTTACTGGGAGGATGATAATTTGCAGGCGGGGAATTGCAGCCACTGAAATAATATAATGGAAAAATGAAAGAGCTGGTTGTGAAGATGGAATGCAGCTTGTACACTGGAGGTGGAGCAGGGCACAAAAGAGGACCACCAGACCTTTGTTCTGATGGGTGGTTGTAGTCATTATTTTTCTATCACGGTAACAAAATATATGAGGTAAAGAAGTTGGAAGAATTAGAGATTTATTTCGGCTCATAGTCCTATGAACCCAGTGATTTGAGAGTGTGTTAAGGCTGAGCATCTTTATGGGTAGCACAGGAGCAGAGCTGCTGATGTCATCATGACCACAAAGGAGACATAAAGTGGTCAGTGAGGAGGAGGAAGGGATCAGGATCTCAGTGTGCCACCATTCAGAACCATGTCTGCAGTAACTTATTTCCTCCAGCTAAGACCCACTTCCTGACATTTCTACCACTCCTCAACAGTTTCAACCTGATGAGGACCATAGTTTCAACACACGAGTCTTTAGGTGCATTCTAGATCTCAATGATAGCAATGGTCCTTGGCACTGTCTGGAATAAATGAGAAAGGATTTTCTGTGGTAAGCAATGGTCCAGTCCTGTGACCAGTACCACTCACTAATGTCCAGCCTAGTGGTAGGCAGGAAGATGAAAGGTATAGAGGTTGTCTCTGACCATCTAGAAACTCAGAGTTGTGCAGGAGATACAGAAGCATAAATGAAAAGCTCTGTGCCAAGAATGTGTGGGGGCTCTGGACAAAGTGATCCAAATCTAGCCTGTTGGACTTGGAGTACCCCAGGAAAAATGATGACTGACCTGTATTTTGAAGGCTATCGAGGACTAGGCCTCTTGGGGTACATTGGAAAGGACAGTCAAGGCTGGGAGAAAAGCAAAAAGATGGTATGTTAAAGTTTGTCTCTGGATGTCCTCCCAGAGTCTCAGGTGCTTAGAGACAGAGCTCATGGAAGGTGAGTGAACTATTAGGGCCACTATCACTGGCTTGATGTTGGGTGGTAGATATTCATGGAAGAGGTAGTTCATGGGAGAGGGTGACCTTGAAGGATGTGTCTTCCTGCCTGACTTAGCCAATCACCATCTGCATCCTTTCTACCATAAGGTGAGCAATTCTCCTACACCCAGACCTTTCCACCACAACCTTGACCATGTAAGGACTCAGACTTGTAGAACATAAGCCCAAATAATCCTCTCTTCCTTTAAATTATAGGTGCCAGGTATTTTATCCCAGTGATAAAGAAAAGGGATAGACACACCATATTTATTTTTCATTTATGAAACAGAATACATGATGCTGGATAACCTTTGTGAATAAAAAAAGTCTTTTTCAGGTCATAGTTCTGGAGGTATAAGGACATGATGCCAGCATCAGTCTAGTTCTAGCAAGCACCTCATAGCAGATGGCATCACAATGATGGAGCGTGTGTGAACAGAACACCTCATGAGACAGGAAGCCAAAATCCTGTGGAATTTCTGGGGTTCTTGTTTTGTAACAGTCTACTCAGGAAAACCAACCCAGAAATCCCAAGAAACACTCTCATTCCCTCCCAAGTGCTCACTCTAGATGGCCCACTAGATCTCATTTCTTAAAAGTTCTACAACACCAGGCTGAGTAGATAACAAGGCAGTCCTTGGAAAGTGCAAGAACCAGGGTTCAGTGCCCCATACCACATGCCTTGTGACCCAGAACCTGGGTGCACCATCCCATCCACCAAAACCAGGCATAGTGGAACATGCCTGTAATCCCAGCACTGGCAAAACTGAGACAGGAGGATCACTGAGAGTCTGAGCTGTGTAGCAAGACCCTGTGCCAAGTAGATAAATAAATAGGAGATTTTTAAACATTTAAAAAGATTCTCCTCCATCTCCCAATGTCACCCCACTGGTAACCAATCTTTTAAAACTTGAGCCCCTGGGGGACGGACTACATTTAAACCATTGCAGACAGTGTAGTAAATGCAGATGTAGTAAATGTTAAAAAGCCATCATAATAGGGACCATTTTATAAATGATTCGAGTGCTAGAAAAAATCCAAACTGGGCAACGGGTCGGTATGTATGGAGGCTGTCCTGGGATGATAGGTTGGTGACATTTGATTACAATCTTTTGATTACAAATACAATTTCAGCCAGAGCCAGTCTTGCCCCACTGTGTTGGCTTTGCAAAGTCACCCGTGGCCTTGTGAATTGCGTAGCTATTTCTGCATGAAGGGATGCAGTGAACACTCACCATCTGCAGGGGCAGATGGAAAAGGGATGCTCTGAGGGGCCCATGCAAAAGAGCAACTTCCTAGGGAGCAGAATGGCAGCAACCCCAGACTCCTTGGCTCATGAGGTTCCTGAAACTGTAACCCACTCTCCTATCACAGGACCGCTCCACAAGCTGAAGGAAATAAGAGAATCCTCAGGTGGGGGCATTTTTATCTCCAAGGAGGGAAAGATTGATTTTACTGAGAAGACATGCCTCTATTAAGCTCCTGTGGTTTGGAGAGTCAGCCCTGTGAACAGTATCAGCTGGGAGGGTGACATCAGAAGCCGCTTGTGGTGTTTCCCAGATGTCTCTATTGATGAACTTCAAATCCAGCAGGTCCAAACGAAAAATCACTTTCTTTTAAAACAATATTTTTAATTCATTTATTTATTTGATACAGGGTCTCACTACACAGTTCAGACTCATAGTGATCCTCCTGTATCAACTACCGCCGTTATGGCATGCCATAGCAGGGATCAAACTTGGGACCCTGCACTTGCCAGGCACGTGTTTCTGCTTCCAACCTATCTCCCAGCCCCATGATCACCATTCCTTTCTCAAAAGCAGATGCCACTTTTCTTAGGCAAATGTCACCCAGCGGTTATGGAAGCCAGAGCCTAGAAGTTGCCCTCCACGCCTGCCTTTTGTAAACCCCAGCTATGCCTGTTCTATTTCCTGTGCATCTACCGTGCTACGCCTTACCTCTAGGATCTCCAGACTGAACGTCTAATAAACCAGGAAGTTTGGTCCAGCTCCCAGCTCCTCCTCTGTTCCTTCCCCTCCATTCTACACCCCTGCTGTGACTGCAGTAACGTCTTGCTTTGTTTTACAAGATTTGGGGGCTGCCAATATTTTGTATTACTGTTTATTTGTCCAAAATGAAGTACTCTCTCTGCACTGTCCCTGGAAGGACCTCTGATGAGCCCTAGAGGTGGGAGGGTGAACAAAACGGGGAGATTCTATCAGGGCACTCACAGCCTGGTAAGAAAGGTCACTGTGAAACCACTAGAGACAGTCAGTGTTCAGGGCTAGGGCTCTGCTGGCGGAAGCCAGCCCTGGCTAGAGGACAAAGGAAGTAAGTGCCTTCCGGATGGTCATTTTACCACCGTGAAACTCCTTTCCAACACCTAAAAGAATACTAGAGATTGATTATAAAGCTGGGAAAATAAAGTGTATTTTATACTGAAAATTCAGAAAAGAAACAACCTGGAAGTGGAAGCCCTCTGCTAATATCTGCCTCTGTCTAGCCATTAGTACAATTTTGTGTCTTCTGTAACAATTTTTATTTTTCACAATTTATATTTTACAAAACATAAGATACCTTTGGGTATAATATTTTTGCATTGCTCTTTTTATTAACCAATGACCTAGCATTTAAAAGAGCTTTACTGTTTCTTATTGTAAAAAGGATATATAATTAGGGCCAGAAGTTACACATGATAAAAGCTACGTATAAAACAAAAATCACCTACCACTCTTATACCTGGCAATGTCTTCTGATAAAACTTGCGGTAGTAATATGTTCTATTGGAGTTCTATATTCATATGTACACTTTAATCTGCTTTTGCATTTAATACATTATGGCTCCATTTATTTCCTTCAATTAACCTGTGTTCCTTTTTGCATATTTATGATATTCCATGTAAAATATTCTAAATTATTTAAATTTACACTTATACATATTTAAACTGCTTCTATATATTCATCATTTCAAAAATCAGAGTTATGAGGTTTCTATGTGCATATATGTGTTCTGGTCCCCTTATTTTCTTGGTATTAAGTGCTAAGAGAGAAATTCCTATGACAAAGATTGTAGATATTTTTACTTTGGGACCCAACAGCCAGAAGAATTATAACAAAAGCTAAGAAGACTCATGGCTTTCTTTAGTTCTGGTCCCCTCAGTGTGTGTGTGTGTGGGGGGGGGGTGGGGCTGGAACTTGCTGCTAAACAATAGGGTGAGGGGAAGGTGATGTGATAATGTTGCTGATAAGACACTGGCAATGTTTTGTTGTGTGACAAAAGCGAGAAAATTTTTACATACAGCTAAGATCTAATCAGCTGGCTTTAAGTCAATCCAAAGGGAGATTATATCCCGTAAATTGGAACTAGTCAGGCAAGTATTTTACAGAGTTGAGAAATCAGGGTCCCTCTCTTGATAACCTTGGAAGAGCAAGCCGCCAAGAGTCTGTAGGTGCAGGGCAGTGGATGCTGCCATTAATCATTTCTTAGTGGAAGGAGATTCTGAGCTTCAGATGAGGACCAATTCCTGGTGACAACTTCATTACAGTTTTGAGATTCTGAGCTGAGAACCCAGGAAAGGCCTGGCCAGATGCCTGGCCCGGGAAAACTTTGGGGAAATGAATGTCTGTTGCTTTAATAAGTTAAACTTATAGTGATTTGTTGCATAGCAGTAAAAAAGTAATAAAACATAAGAAAACTGTTTTTGATAAATCGTGGACCAGTTTACACTGCCAATTAGTATGAGAGCTACGATTTCTATAATTCTCGTCAAGATAATCGCCAACATTTAACATCTTTACTCATCTAAGAGGTTAAAGTAATATTTACTTTATGGTTTAATTGCAAGTATTTCAAGTTTTTATTTTCTATTTTAAAGCTATTTTGATGTATTGCCTAATCATGTGCCTTTTTTCTTTTGAACTTTTTCTTGTTGGTTTGTGAGAACTCTTTATATATGCGGGGGAGGGGAGAAGGATGCAAATATGGAGATTGCTTTATGGGTTACAGGTATTTTAAGCACATTTACTTCATAGGCTTTACACTTGTTTCCTTTGGCTGGTGAACGTTGTTTATAGTATTTGATTCTGTTGAGTTCCAGGAATGCCATGGTGCTGGGGTGTCTGTGAGATTGGTGGATAGTGAGCAGACCAGTGAGAAAGCAATGACTCTAGCCCAGATGAACTAAGGAAGAAGAAGCTTGAGTTACATTAGGGATTGTAGAGATGTCATGGAGGGAACTCAGCCAACGGACACTTTAGAAAGAGAATCAACAGACTCTGATATTCTTTGAACTGTCTGTATATCAGATGGGGCATGGAATGTAAAAAGCAAGTAGAACGTAGTCTGGCACAGTGGTTCTCAACCTTTCTAATGCTGTAACCCCACAATACAGCTCCTCATGTTGCGGTGACCCCAAACTAAAAAAAATGATTTTGGTGGCTACTTCAAATTACTAATTTCAATAAATAACATTTCACTGTGGCATTGCATGGGTTTAAATATGTATTTTCTGATGGCTTTAGGCGACCCCTGTGTTTTGGTTGTTTGACCCCCTGCCAGGGTTGTGACACACAGGTTGAGAATAGCTGGACTAGTAGCTATTGTGTTCACTGAAGAAACCTCTATAACACTGAAAATTCAAGACTACAAATTCCTGGCAATCAAGAAGCATGCATCTCTTATCATCAAAGTCCTGCCTTTATTTTCAGTGGGTGGATGAAGAAACCACTCCTGGAAGTTCACTTTGCTTCCATCTAAGAAAGAAAATACTTTACTTGGTGTTAAAGTAGCCTGGAATCCCCCTCACCACAAAGACGAACAGCAGCGCTGCTTCTTACACAGGAATTTGCATGGACGTGCCTGTGACAGTCTGAATTACTCTTCAAATAGTTGGGGAAGCCTTGTGTCTAGACCAAGAGGGTGTGCAGTGCGAGGTGAAGAGTTCATCCTTCCAATGAGTAAATTCAGGTGAAGATGTTCAACATCACATTGCAATTTCTGACGAGAGGAGGCAAAGATGTCTACTCTGTTCCTAGGTTGTGGGTCATTCCTTAAACCATCTGAAATGAGAACAACCACCCAGAGTTTGCCATAGAATAATGGAGATCTGCCAAATCAGGAATTTAAGGAGGCTTCAAGTTTCCAGTTGGTGGCAATAAGAGGACAGATTCCAGGCTAAGAAAGCTGAGGTCTGAAGGCTACCTCTCAGACACAACAACTATTGATACTATTGTGAGTTTTCCAAAACTTAGCTCCTTGGTACTGGGATTAAATGTGTGTGCTTCTCATCAGGGACCATTGTTCTCTTCCAATAAGGGGATACTTGACTACATCTGGACACACTTTTGATTATTGGGCATCTAATACATAAAAGCCATGGATCGTTCTATACATTCTGTAATGCAGAAGGTAGTCTACAATAGTTATTTGGAACCATGTGTCAGCAGTAAGAATGTTGAGAAACCCTACTATAGTAAGAACAAGAGGAATGGTGTGACTTGACAATATGGCTACGTCAGAGCTCTGTGCTGAGCTATCCACTAGTTTCTATGAATAGCTGACCTTCCTGAACATTTTCTCTTTCCCTTGGGTGTCTTATGGGTATGAGTCAGCCTTTGCAATACTGAAGACAGGAGTGAGCACTCAATGCCACGTTGTAGGCACACTTCTGCTCACCTGCAGGGCTCTGGCTGCAAGCCACTTAGCTTGTCCTGAAGCTCTAGAGCATACTGAAAAGTGCTTCTTGCTTCTGGGTACCAAATAAAATGAAGTACTTCTGTTTGTGGAGGACAGCTGAGGGTTTCCTTTCAAATACCAAATGGAACACCTATGCACATTCACTCTGTTTATTTAGCATGATTTCCCCATGTTGTGCACAAGCCCATCACTGACTGGCATCACCTTTGTTTCTGGGAATTCCATTTGTTTGGAACAGATTGAAGCTCAATGCCTGCCAGATGACGTCAGCTGTGGGAGGAGAAAGGAGTTCAAATCTTGGAAATCCCAAGGGTAGATTAAGAGTTGGGGCTGTGTAGCTGGGCTTGCACACTGCATAGGTGAGGATCAGGGCAGACTACAGAGGACCTCCAGTCTAGTACTCTTCCAAAGAAGTCCAGAGAGAAAGGTCAAGCTGTACCGAGCATTAAGCACCTTCTATACCTCTCAAGCACAATACGTTTTATCTATATGTGTTATAGGTAAAGGCACACTTTTTAAAGTGTAACTTTTTAACAAAATAGATTTGATGAACAAAGTTCTATTGTCTCTTATATTTTTAAAATGAGCCTTGATAGTAACAGTATTCTTTACTGTCCCGGAACAAATCAAGAGCGCATTACCAAAAAATAAATATTGGCCCTACATTGTCCCACGTAAAGAATCCCAATACCTGTGCTGTTTCAGTGAGCCAATTTTACAGAAAGAGATTTTTTTTTTTTTTTCGGTGTTGAGTCTGTTCTTCGGAAATGGTCTCGGTGGGACAGGATCTGGATTGATGGCAGCAAATGAGATTTGCATGGTGGCAGCATCACCAACCAGCAATTCCACGGAGGATTCTGAGTCCTCGTCAGCCTTAATCCCCCCTGGCAGGAGCTGCCACCCTCTTCTTCATGTCTTTTGCTTCGCTTCCATAGTGTTTGCATCCTGATTGTCCTGCTTGGGATATTTTCATTTTTTTCTTTCCTACCTTATTCTCTGAGACCCCCACCTTCTGTTTCCCTCCTAACCTCTCTGTTGTGGCAATGTTGCCCATCCTCAAAGCCTCCATCAGTGATTCTGCGGATAATGCAAAAACCCTCCTAGTATCCAGCCTCAAGTATTCTGTGAGCTACAGCTGGCCAAGCAGATTAAAGTATATTTAAAAATCTACATGAATCACGCCTCAATGTTGTCTTTTTCAAAAAAGGGGCTTTTCTGATCCCTGTTTCTCTGCAGTAAAATATGCAAACTGATTTAGTGGCGCCTTGGTCCACAAACTCAATTCTTTTCTTGATTCTGATCACAGACCAAACTAGACATGAGTGAAATCACATTTACCTGTGAGGCCAACATTGAACCTAACCATTGAATTTGGTTGAATTCTCAACCAAGTAGGTTTGTGACCAGAACTGTGGAAAGAAATGAGTGTGTGAACTGAGGTACTATTGTGTTTGATTTATCTTTCTCTTTTTTGTTAGCAGACAGTTTCAGTGTAGATTAAAAGGTGTGTCCTCCTTGCACTGCTAAGGAGGTTCCTGGACCATATATGGAAGCAGTCTGCCATCTTTCTAATCATACTGTCAGGGAGTCACACTGTTACCTTTCTAGTGATCCTTGTCTCTATTGATCTTAGTGTGATTCCAGGCAACCAACGTCTCATTTCTTTTTGAAGGCTTGTGGTTGTCAGTGAATGTAGAAATGTTGAGGCTCTTAACTTCTACCAAATCTTCTTTTACCAAAAATTAGATCATCAAACTCTCCAGCTCTGCCCAAATGCCAATAACCAAGCTGTGTGACATCCTAGCTGTCAGCCCAGAGTTTGGTTCAGTATCTGACATACTTATGGAGAAGACTACATAAGAAATGCATTAGAAATAGGCTGGTAATTAAAAAAAGAAGCAGACTGGGATGGTGAACAGGGAAAGCGACTGTGAGGAGGTGACATGGAGGCTGATATCTGAATGATGAATACACGTGTTTTTCCTGGGATTTGGAAAATTTCAGGCTTGGAAGCGATTGGAGGCCAGGTGACCTCCGGAGGAAAGTCTAGTACAAGAGCTTTTGGCATGCAGTAGCGACCACAGAGGCTACTTTTGGGAACTTCTTTAGTGATTCTGAGAGTCTAGGACAATTTATTTCCATCAACTGAGACCTAAGCCATACCAGGTTGTATGAAGCAGAGGCCGAACCTCAGTTTTTGGACCTTACTTAGTCAAAAGACTCAAGAGCTCTTCGATTTAAGTTGTTTCTGGCTCAGTTGACCTCATAAGGTTTCATTGACTGAGATTTTTGTTGCTGTTACTGTTTGTTTTTTGTTTTTCATATAAGAATTTCACCAAGCGCTTTTATAACACTGAAAATGAAAACAAAGTTCCAAGTGTTGGTGAATATCATATTCATTCACAGAGATACAAGAATCCTTCTATTTTTATCTATTCTTCAGTTGATGGGCATTTGGATTGCTTCTGAGATTTAGCTGTGACAACTTGTACTGCTGTAAACATGGGTACACATATATCACTGTGGTGTGATGGTTTCAGCTCTTTTGGAAAAATACCTAGGAGAGGAATAGCTGGCTTGAGTGGGACCTCCAATCCTAGCTGTTTGAACAATCTCCCTACTGATTTCCATAATGGGTTGTACCAACCTGCACTCCTTGCCCCTTCTGTCAGCTAAAATGGAGAAGCTACCTTTTGATCGTTGATTTAAAGTGACCAAAATGGATGGTAGAGTGAGTGGAATGCTTGAGGTAGAAATCACAAGGAAGTCTACACTGAGGGCAGGCAGTATGGACTCAAGCTTTAGAAGTTGTGGGACATGAGCAAATTCCAGTGAGTCAATCCACAACATCAGAGTGAGGCCCCTTCTGTCTTTGAAGCATGACACATATCCATACCCTTTTTCTGTGCTTTGTTCTAAGTATATTTGAGCCACTGAATGCCTTCCGAACCTTGCTGGGCTGAGGGAGGAGTGAGAAAATAAGGTCCAGTTCTAACAGCTCCTCTCTCTCTGCGGGGAGCTACATCCTGAGTAGCAGCCCAATATGCCCCAGTGGACTCCTGATACTTCAATTTTGTTCCCTGTGTCTTTGGTAACACATTCTATTCATCTTTGCTTTGGGGCTAAAAGTTGGGAAATGAAAGTAGGAGAAAATGACCTCTCTACTAGACAGGAGGATTTGAATAGAGATTACTTATTAATCTAACTAGAGCCTGGGCTACCTGTTTGTCAGGATGGAATCACCAGCGAAGTGACTATGGCAGTAATAGCAGTGGTGACCAAAGAGAACAAGTACAAAATCCTGTTTGCATTTTATGCTACTGGTTAACTTTTTTTTTGTACGTTAATTTTATTTGCATTCTTGGTCACTTTCTAAAGTCATTGTCATCACCTCTCATATTGATGATACTAATGAGAATATCAAGCTCTAGCAAGAGAGAGGTTTTAATCTCTAGAGAAGTGAGACTAAAATAGGAGAACAAAGCAAAACGTAGTAGAGCCATGTCATACATTAGTTGTTTTCCCGATTCTTGGGCTCACATAGTGCCACTTCGGTGGCCTTGCAGGCAGTCTCAATAACTGCAGTACCAATGTCTGAGTGTGAACATGGTGATATGGGTACGGTTTTTCAAGGCATGAGAAGGGAGGGTACTGGGAAACAGTTGAGATCTTTGCTTGTCTTAACACATGGGACATGCAGGTGTGTGCATTCAAAGGCAAAATGTCTGTGTACCAAGTGATATAACTGGCAATTTGTTCAGTCATGATTAAGTCAGAGCTTTACCCAGATTTCTGTGAACTGCCACATTGGACATATCTTATGGAGCCTGTGCACTGTTCCTGGTCTCAAGATGGGTGAAAGATGCCCTAACACCGTCGGATAGCTAGAGGACTTCTTAAGGCTAACACTGTCCTCATGCTCTACTTTGTTAAAAGACTTGGTGGAGAAACTCTGCTCAGCATCCCCATCCCTCTTCTCTGTCTCTTGTCTGTGTCTTTCTCTTTTGGCATTACGTAATTCGTTTCTGATGTAGTATTCTTTATCCGTGTTTCTTTGCTATTTCTAGGTTTTGAATGAAAAACAGAAAGCCTTTAAATATGCTTGTGTTACAGGAAGTTTCTATTTTTCTGCATTGTCTTTTGTAATTTCAAGAATTTTTTTTACACTTAAAATGTTGGTCTATTTGGAGGTTATCTTGGTGCACAGTGTAAAGAATGATGCACTTATAGAGAAATATTTGTGGTGCCTCTTTAGTAAATATACTAATTCCTTCTGGCATTTAAGCCTAATACTGGACTTTCTGATTTTCCTCTGGTCAGTTGGTCTGTTGATACGCTAATTAATTGCCAAGATTTTAAATATTAAGGTCTTATTAATTATGGTACTGTGTTTTTATGATATATATTTTAAAAAACAGGGTTTTCAATAAGTTTTCTTGCTATCCTTGTTAAACTTCTTAGAATTAATTGAAAAAAAAAATCTGTCTTCTTTGGCTAATTGTTCCTCACTCACTTTCATTATTCAGCTAGGCTATTCTGTCCTGGGGGGGGGGGTTCATTATGTTCCCTCAATCCTGGTTTATGCACTTCTGTCACCTGCCCAGATAGTGCAGGTTCAGTAGTTATTTCCACTGGGCTATAATCTCAGGGACAGAGATTGAATCTGCTTCACTTAATACTTTTCAGCAGCTAACATAATGCCTGATACATAGTTGGTGTATGTTCCATTGATCTATTCCATAATAAGCTATCTGAAGCTTCATGGTAGCAGTGTTTTACTTTGTCATCTTCTTTTTATTAATTTCAATGAGAAAGTGTCTTAGTTCCTCTTCTCTCCTTGCTGGAACAAATATCCAACACTCAAATTGAAGGAAGGAAAGGTTTATTTAGCTCACAGTTACTGGAGGCTTCAGTCCATATTTGGCTGGCCCAAGGGTGAGTGGAACAGGGCAGAGAGCATCCACTTCATGGCAGCGGAACAGCAACAATCACGACAGAGGCAACTGACCAAATGGGAACAGAGAGCAACAGCCTAGTCTGTCTCTCTGTCTTTCTTTATATTACATTCAGGCTCTCCGCCTCAGCCTATTGGCCTTAGGCTACACTCACAATCGCAGAAGTACTTAAAACACATAATCCCAGGGATCATGGGTCAAGTCTCAAACTCTAGATCAGTACTAACACACATAATCCCAGTGACTCATGAGTCAAGTCTTAAACTATAGATGTCCCCACCCAGTGACTGCATGAGGCTCTGCATGGACAACTAGACATAAACTACAATAGAAAGAAATGACAATGAGACAGTTTCACAACAAGTTAGCAGGATACTTACAATAATATATTGAATATTGTTGTCTTCATAATAGTTGTTCAGAGTACAAGATGCAGACATGATATCTTGTTTAAACACTATTGGTACAAAAGATGAGTGGTGACTGGGCTCAGCTTGGTGGTTTCAGGACTAGAGGTCCTCGTTGGTTGCATCTGGCAGTGGCTGGAGTATGGTCATGGTCCTCTGCAGAAAATATAATCCATTAACCCAAGCAGTGGGTTATTAATTCTGTATCTATGTATGTATCTTTGTTTCACTGTTATAAAAGAGCCAAATACATATTTGTCAGTAAATTTGTGGAAGCACAATTCAGAATCACCCCAGTGGTGACACTTGGAGCCTCACCTGGACCCAGCATTCCTGGCTGAGAGCAAAAGACCAGGTGTCAGAGTGAGTGTCCTTCCTATTTCCTGCCTCCAGTTGGCAATGAGGCCAAGTCCTTGAGCTCCTGGGGAAGCTTGCCCCATGGCAGAGCAATTCCAGGAGTTGCAGGGGTTTGGGTCCAGCTAGGTGGGAATACATGTTCAGTTCTTGGTCATAAAGTTCCTTACTTCTATTCAAGGTACCAGGTTATTAGAGTTAATTTTCCCCTCTCTACTTTCTGAAATAGGTGACTTGAAGAAAAGAGGTGCAGGAGAAATGAAACATTAAGTATTTCTGCTGAAATGGGGAGTTTCTCACCAATGTAGCTCTGCGTTTCATGCATTGTAATTAAGCATTTTTTTTTTTTCTTGCTGGGTGGTCAAGGGCAAGTCGAAGCAAGACCTGTATAACAAAACATTCTTTTTTTTTTTTTTTTGTATCTTCCAGGGGAGTTTCTGTTCAAGTAGATAACGCTGCGTTTATGGCAGTTACACAGACTGAAGAGTGGACCGAGAAATTTTCAAAGAGATTTTGAAAAAAAATTACAGGACAAATGCAATTGAGACTGGGTGTGGTGGTGTGCGCCTGTAATCCCAGCTCTTAGGAGGCTATAGACAGGCAGATCAGTATCAGTCTGATCTAGTAGTGAGACCCTGAACACCCTGTAGATCTTTCCCTAAAGTTTTTTTTAAAATTCTTGATGTTCAAAGCAAGTATTCTAGATAGGAAGGATAGGAATAATATATGAGTCTTATCTAGCCAAAAAAAAAAAAAAAAAAAAAAAAATGAATGGAGCTTGCTTTCTAAACCATCAAGTTTATACTTTTTTTGCTTAATGCTTCTCACAAGTGAAAAAAGCTCACTGAGTTTGAGGAAGCTATTTTAAGATAACAATAATTTGGAAGTACATGAGGGAGACAAAAGGTTGAGTGAGAGATTCCCCTACATTCACGAGGGCTCTACTGGATGTTAACCAGTCTGATAGCTGAGAGGTGCCTGATAATAGGGCAGAGTAAAAGAGTCTCTGCCTGCATCTCAGTGACAGGGTTTATCTGCCTAATGTGATGTGTGGTGGCCCATTTGAAGGGTGATCCCCACTGAGCCAGCCTTTTATAAATGCGGTGATGATTATGGCTTCAGACACTCCGTGCTCAGATTCTGCTTCCACTAGTTAGCAGCCCTGCAAACTACACCGTATCGCTTCATTTCTTGGTGCCTCAGTTGTCACACCTCAACAATGGGGACCAACATGTATACATCACAAGCTCATGTTATCAATGGGACTATTGTTCTAATTGTCCTTATTAGCAATATTTTAGTCATAGGTATGATTTTAGTCTCAGATCTGATTTTAAATGTTCAAATCATACATACAATTTTAAATTTTCAATGGCTATATTACTACAAAATCAAAGGCAATGGTGAAATTAATTTTCATGATATAATTAACTTAGAAAATAGTATAATTAACTTATAAATAACTTAGAAAATAGGTATAAAATATTATTTCAAGGTATAATCAAGACAAAAATGATTGACTATATATTTTACATTCTGATGCTAGGTTTTTAATTTTTTAATTTTTAGTACAGGGTCTACAGGGTCTCACTATGTAGATCAGACTTGCAGTGGTCCTCCTGTCACAGGTGCACTCCGCCATGCCATCTCAGTCACAGCCACCTTCTTAGTGCACCCCAGGAATGGGACTGGCACAGCACACCAAGGATTGAACCCTAGCCCTGTAAGCAGGCTCTTTAATTCACTGCACTATCTGACAAGCCCTAATACTAAGTTTTAAAACACAAGGTTTTTAGTCTATGGTTTATGGTATGTGTTTTCCAGTACATTTCAGTTAGCTTTAGTGATATTTCAACTACTCCATAGCTTCATGTGTGTGTTTTGAGGCCAATATATTGTTCAACACAGGTGTGGGAGTTCTGTTCTTTTACTATGATTCAGCTATAGCAGAGATGATACCTGCTAAGGGAAAGAGGTAAACTCTCATTGAGTACCTTCTGAGCTTGGTTGTTTACATTATCATATAGTTTAATCTTTATGAGCATATTGCCAGCAGATATTTTAAATGCACTTACTTTATGGCTGGACTCCTCAAAGACAAAGATCCAACTTGCCCAAAGTTACCCAGTTGTACAGAGGCAGCATTGGAAGTCAGATGTACAGTAGTAAGATTCCTTCCCCTGGCAAGGTGGTGATTAGATATTTGATTTTATTGGCAGTAGGACATGAGTACTATCCAGCACTGACAGGGTGCTTACAAGGGATCATACTTCCATTAGGTCAAGTCTCCTGTGTGGTCAAGATTGAAGATGGCCAGCTGGACTGGATCACAACTAGGGAAGGACTGTATCTCGTCCCAAGCTAACAGCTCAGGAGATATCTGAACGTGTGGTTGTCTGTGACCTGATTCATGGCTTAGTGTGAGTCTGGAATCTGGGTCCAGTCTGTGGCCAGAGTAAGGCCCTAATCTGTGCAAGGGTCAGAGTTGTGATTGTGAGTAGGGTTAGAGCTCAGTCTGTCAATGGGTGAAGTTTGCTGACATTACAGTAGTCAATCTGTGGCTTGAGTCAAGGCTAGAGTTTGTTTCATGCCCAAAGGACAGAATGGTAGGAATAGCCAGTTCACAAAGGGTTTACTGCTTTAGGCGCCTTTTGTCACTTTGGGGCCCATGCTAGGTCATAGCTCTGTAATTTCTCGGTGTTTGTCCTTTCTCTGCCCTGCCACAGAAGCGAGTGACCTGGACCACTTTGGGGGAACAATGAAAATGTTTGTTTGCACACTTGGCTGCAATGAGGGCTGGAACTTCAGGAACTTTTCTGAAGAATTAAAAATTCACAGTGTGAATCTCTTCTGCACACCTTCCTTGCCTGGGTCCGGTGTCCATGCAACTGGAATCTAACAGTGGTGTGGCATGCGATTGAGGATGCTGAAGCACAGGAGAGAACTGTTGACTCTTATGGGGGGGTATGCTGAGTTTAACAGAACTCAGTTACTGTGGGGGGACCTTGGGGTCAGTCAGTGCATCTAGGGCCCAGAACTCTCCTCCCTCTGAATCCTGAGTCAGGTGGCACACCCAACAAGGCATGCGGAGGGGGTGGAAAGGTTAGACCAAGCCAGGTGCTGGATTGAGGGGTCTGCTCTGTTGTACATGCGGGGGGGAATCTATCCATTCAGGAACTACTGTTCAACTGTAGAAACAAATGAGGAGCCATTTCCAATAAACTATTCAGAGAAACACAAGGTAGGAATAGGATGCATAGTACATACTCCTTTTTAGAAAATACAAAATAATAATATAAACATGAATGTCAAAAGATGTATATGATGCTAACAGAAGCAGTTATTATTACTTTAAAAATGTGGACAGAGCACTCTTATTAGTGAGAAGAGCTCTATCAAGTGACCTGACTTAGGAGTGGCAATGCATGAAGAATTGGAAAGACTTTAATTGTACCAGGAACAGGTGCTTCTCCCAATAGCTGGAGTTTCATGGCTTTCCATTCCTGCCGCCTACATCCTGAGGCCCAGGTCATCCTCTAACTGTGATGCAATAAGGGAAAGGGGTGCTGATGTAGACAGGGATCCTGCTTTAGGAGCAAGGACTCTCAACTGCTTGCAAACAATGTTCTCAGTGTCTTTTCCTCACCGAAGAGGCGGGACATGGAGGTGTCCTGCACCTTCTACCCCTCTTCCAAGGCAACCTCCCATAGAAGTGTGTTTATGATTATGCGACTCATCATAAATTGCTTGTTCATTGTTTAAACTACATCATAATAGTTTGCAGGAAACACAAAGCTGTGAAACATGATGGAGCTAAGGTGGCTTCATATGTGATAGATGTAGTAGCTCAGTGGCAAGGATATGTCCTGAGAAATGTGTTAGGCAATTTCATCATTGTGTGAATAACAAGGAATGTGCTCAAACCTAGATGGTACATCCTACTGTACACCTGGGCTATTGTGTCAACCAGCGGTGGCCAACCTATGGCACACCTGTTACTGTGCTTTTCTTTTAAGATGAGAGATGTTAATATGAGTTGTTTTCCCTAAACTAAAACTTCAATATTCAGGTCTAATTGCAGTGTTGGCATTTTATGATAAATGGGTGGGAGTGGATTGTAGTTTGGCAATTGGTCTGTAAAATATTCACACTCACTGGTATAGACTCTCATGTATGTGACCCATTCCTGACCAAATTATTCTTACACACCAGGTGGCTGTGTTTCCTCTGAGATAAGCAAGCTCTACATGTGTTGTGCCTTCCAAAGTTCTGAAGCAAACTGTTTCCAAAACATATTGTGCAATTATAGGTGCAATTTAGGTGTGTGTGTGTGTGTCTGTGTGTGTGTTGGAGAATAATATCAAATGTGCATTAAATCTGGATTTGAGGCAACCACTAGTAATCTTTTCATGATTCTTCTTTATAACTCTAATTCATAACTTTGCTTTCCCCTACATACCACAGAATTATTAAGCATCTAAAAAATAACAATGCAAAGACTGGCCAAATAGCTCAGTGGATTAAACTGCCTGCAAGCAGGCACAGGGGCTGGGGTTCGATCCCTGGGCCTTCCCTGCCAGCTCTGCCCCCAGGATGCACTGAGACAGCAGTTGAGACTGGGTGTGGTGGCGCGCCTATAATCTTAGCTCTTGGGAGGCTATAAACAGGTATATCACTACAAGTCCAATCTGGTAGTGAGAACCTGAACACCCTGCAGACCCTTCCCCACTCCCCCCCTAGAAAAAAATAACAATGCGAGTGAATTGAGAGCACCAGAAACCATTATATATTTATGTGCTTATGTGTATATGTTTACATACATATATTCATATATGCATATATATTTATATACATGTAGAGAAGTATGTTACAGACATTTAAAGTCTAATTTTAATTTGGAAAAGAGATCATTCAGTAATCTGTGTTGGCAATTATTGGGAAAATGGTTAGACTTTTACTTCAATTCTAGTATGTACAGCTATTAGTAAATCTCAAATAGGAGAACTGAACAATGTTTACACAACATATAAAATCCTTTACAGGAAATGACTTATTTCCTAACTTCCTGCCTTGGTTCCTTAACTACATGAAGAGATTAAGCATCTCTCTTACAGGATAACTGTGGAGATTAACTAAGTAATATATGTAAAGTCCTCAAAAAAGCATCTTGCATGCAGAAGGTGCTATATGAGTGCTAACTATTATTACTGTTTCTAAACATGGCATCGGAAAGAGGGACCAAAATAAAATGATAGATGGGATTATATAAAATGTTAGAATATCCAAATGTGTAAAAAAAAACTTCATGCACAAAATAGAATGCACATTCTTCATGCACAAAATAGAATGCACATTAAAAATTCATCCTAGGTAACAGAAAAGGAGTCACTACTCTATAAGTGTGAAGTTATTTTGAGTAAGAATAAAAGATTTTGTGAAGGAGCATAAACCAATAGCCTTCTAAATAAAAAAAAAAAAAGCCTCATGTATATTAATTAACTCTTTACACAACTGTTGTCACATGTCCATTATGTACCAGACTCTGTCTGGGATGTGGCAAAACTCAGTTCCTGCTTTCATTGAATGGAGTCACATTTTAATGCCTGAATGAACAAGGCGTGTGTTTGACAAAGAATCACAGAAACTCGTTTGAACAAAAGGTAACCACGCTTAGTCTTGTTCCCACTTAGCAAATATTTCAGAGTGGTTTTATGGTGTATTTGTGATGGTGCATGGAAATTAACACTCTTACACATTTCTAATGGGTACAAAACCCAGTGCCACCTGTCTCTTGGAAATTGTGTTCAATATGCGCTGAAAGATTTTGAAACGTGCGATTCCTACACTGAAACAATTTCACTTATAGGAAATTATCTTCAGAAATAGGTAGAAATGCTTGGAAAAATTTGTATATCAGAACATGTGCTGATTCATTCATTCATTCATTTCCACATTTTTTTGTTGATCAGTCCTACACTCAGGGGACTGTTTTAGGTCTAGGGCACACAACAATGATAAATGCCTTACAATGTTCATGTTCTTGAGGAATTTATACTGTAGTATGTATGTATTTTATGGAAAGGAGATGCTGTACAGACAGGTCTCACACACACACACACACACACACACACACACACACACACACACAGGAAAACACTGTGAAAATGCTATTAGAAAAATAGAGCGGGGTAAGGAGCAAGGGTGTTTCCCAGTTCTATGGAAGCTAAGACACAGGAAAGGAACCATTTTCTTAGGTGAGGTATAGAAGAGACTTCTCTGATGGATGCATAAAGAGATTTCTAGAAGCCAGGACCACACCCTGCTGACAGTGGGGGAGGGGGAGCATCCTAACTGAGAGGAGAGCTGGTACAGATGCCCTGAGGTAGGCAGAGCGTGTTGTCCCTGAAGCTCTATTTGGAGACCAGCATCTCTGGGAATACATTTCTATTATCAAGTTCAGGATCAGGATAATATCTGTGGCCCCATATATCTGGGGAAGTCCTAGGATAGTCACACCTTTCATTCATACACATACTCAAGGAGCACCAGCCAGGGCCAAGGTAAGGAAATGGGAGTTGTGTGTGCCCGTCACTTGGGTAACCCCTGAGGCCGTAGAAACAAGTGAGAGATACACTTCTTTGTAATGTTTACTGAAGAAATCAAGTCTTCCACATGTTTCCTGGCCTGTGCTTCATAGTAACCCTGTGGATGGAAGAATGAGGGAACCATTTAGTGATGAATTTGGGAATCAAATGTGTAGCTAAAATGCATACTGCCAAAAGGAAGTCAGGAATGTTCCCCAGGCTTCTCTGTAGGCTCCAGCGGCAAGCCCTGAGAAGATGACTGAGGAAATACCCCCAGTTCTTCTTACTTTTCCTGGCCAGGAGCCTCCTGATGCTGTAAAGTAAACTACTGAGCGCTGATGACCACAGTTACCAGTGTCTTAGCATCTCTGTGCAAATCTTGAAAAGGTGACCTCTGAGAAAATGACAACATACTCTTCCCTCTGTGCTTGTCTAATCTTTGCAAGGTACTGTGGCTCCCAGGCTAATTTATTTCCAGACCCTGCATCACCATCTAACCTGTGGCTTAATGTAATGCGTAACCATAGGTGACAACCCAGGTGCTGGGATCTTTGCCCCCATATGGCAACACACTGTGGTCCTGTCTCTGCTTATCTCTGGATAATAGGGTCCAGCCTCTGATTTCACCTCTCACCTCTGGATTCTCTCTAGAAAAGGTGGATTTTAAGCTTACTGCCTTTTCTACTTGGAGTCCTCACTTCCCACCTTGCTTTCTGGACCATCCTCCACACTAGGGCTGCCACAGCCTGTCCTCACCACAGCGGAGGCACTGTGTAGACTGCACCAAGACAGGTGCCACCCTCCTCTCCTGTCCTCAAAGGGATCAGCTTCAGGCCCATCTATGAGGACCTGGGAGGGAAGCTGGGCCACTATGTTCTTTGCATTATTTAGATCATCACAGCACTTAGCAAATAACCTGGAACATTGGTTCACCTACAAGAATCAAAGCCAGGATCCAAGCCCTTTTGTTGTCTCCAGTGCTGATTTGTTTCACTGTGCTGTTGTGCATTCCTTTCAGCTACTCCTTTAGAGAGAATTTAAGTTGTTTATTGATTTGGGCTGTAAACTGCGCAGCAATGCTTCAGGCAGGAGACCAGATAACAGTATAGATTCCGCTGCATCGAGCAGCACTCCCTGTCCCACAACTCCAAGCTCTTTTCACCTGCGGGGACCCTGTTTTAAGCACCTTTACTTTTTGATAGCACTTGCCTTTCCATTTATAGGCAGTGTAATTTGCCCTTCTCCAGAGTTCCTTTGATATTCTCATTTCTAGTTCTTATTTCTTCCTCTGTACAAACTCCTTTGTGGACACTACATTTTCATGTTCAGCTCCTCGTATTGAAGAATTGGGGAAAGGGTAGTGTTGAAGACAGTACTTTGTGATAGAATATTTTATGCATCTGTGACTTAAAACCATTTTCTTCTTTAGTCACCAATTAGAGACTATGTATTCCAATGGATATTTATTGTCATCCACTGTATCAGCCAGTCTTCTAACTGGTTAAGTTACATTGGTAAACAAAATGGATCCTGGTGTTTTTGTGCTCATGAGGGAGACAGAGAAAATCAATAAGCCTAATAAATAAATAGAATCCATCCCATAAGCAAAGGTAGTTTCTAGCAGCAGATGCTTGTGGTAGAAATGGTTTGTGATTTTGAAGAGTGGATATTGTAGGCCTCATCAAGGGAGTGATTTATTGACAAAGCCTTGACACAGGTAAGAGATTTATCTGAATGATTCTCTTTGGAGAAGGAAAAGAAGGAACAATTTCTGCATAGAGTTGTCCAGTGCAAAGGCCCGGAGGCAGGGACATGGTTGCTGTATTCAAAGAACAGTAAAGAAGTCAGAGATCCTAAAACAGGATATGGGAGAGAGTAAAGAGATGAAATTGGGCATGTGGCTATAGACTGGATCCTGTGGGGTTCAAAGGCCTGGGCCCCATCTGAAGCAGGGAGCTGCTGTGAGACTCGTAACAGAAGATTGAGGTGATTTGCTCGGATACATAAAGCATCACGTTTGTTCTGAAGCTGATAATAGACTGCAGGAGACCACTGCAAACCCATGATTTCATAGCTGGTGACATCTTCCAGCGAGGAGACAGTGAAATGGTTGCATGCTCAGCATCTTTTGAAGATCCAGCCAACAGGTTTGGTGGTGGATTAGCAGTGGAAGTGAAAGAGAGGAAGTTTTGTTCCAGGAAACTGGAAGGATGGGTCTGCTGCCCACTGAGATGCAGGGAATGCGGCCGAGCAGGCTTATGGGAAAGATCAGTGGTGTGGCTTTCTGGATGCTAAGTTTGAAATTCCCTGCATATCTATTAGAAAACACAAGGAAGGAGAAAAATGCAACATTGATTTCATATAGGCCTGAATTATAGCCACTTCTGGTTAGTTCCATGGCATTCAGCAGAATACTTAACATCTCTTCACAAATACTGCCATGGGTGGGAGAGCCAGGGAGATAGCTCAGGGGCACAAGTGCAAGTCCTGAGTTCAATATCCTCTTTCCCCCCATGAAAAAAAAAAAACAAAAAACACCAAAACCTTCTGTGGGGAGTCGAGATGAGGAGTCAATAGCATTGGGCCCCAGTAGCAGAGTGAGCCCCAGAGATGGAGGGCATGTGCCCAGAGGCCCGGGTTAATTCTGACTTCCACTCACACAGACTCTCCAATTTGTTTTGTTCTTAAGGGCCTGGGAGCGTGTGAAGACTTCAGGGTCTGAGCGGCACTATCTTTAAGCTTAGCTTGCTGATGTTCTTATTCTTATCCTGGGAAGTCACACACATCTATGCATGCCTGTACACACGTACACACACACACACACACACACACACACACACACACAACACAACACACAGACACAACACACACACACACCCCATATCCCAGCTCGGAAACCTTTCCTGAGTTCAGAAAGATTCCATATCTCTTCACCTCAGACTGCATTTTGGGGCATGGAAATCTTCACGCTCTCCATCTCCTTCCTCTCTAGGCACAAGGCCAGCCCTTCTCCTCTTTGGAGGCTGCGCAAGATAGTGAGGGCAGTCCACGCAGCCAGTGTTAGCAGGGGTCAGTCACAGCCTCCACCAAGGGAATGAATTCTCCACTCCTTTGCAGCTGTGCCCATAACAGTGGAGCTGAGCATCCCAAATTTTTGTCCTCATTGGATAGTTCCTGGCTCAGAAGAGAAACATCAGGCTCTCGTTCCTTCCCATCTTCTTTGACCTTCATGCTTGGATCTCCCTCTGTGCTGCCACCTTCTCTGGAGCAGCCTGGGTGTCTCCTCCCATCATGCATCCATCCCATTAGGCTGGCTCCCTCCCTTTTCACAGGAGTCAGCCAGATCGGCACACTTGCTTGGCCCTATTGGGGAGTGAATTACACAAGCTCATTCATTTCCTTGCAAACCACATTATGCTTCTGTGATTCAATTTCATAGACAGCCCAATGTTTCCTCTCCTTTAATCTATTACAGCAGTTTCTGGTGTTAACCTGACCTATCTCGCTTTATTTTTTAAGTCTCTGTATTGGTATGCTTTCTTGGCACCAGCCTGACTTTTTTTTTTTTTTTTTTTTTTCAGACTGTTAAGTCTACTCGTTTCTAAAATACTACTTGACCTAAACATTCTAGTATACTTTACTGTCAGTTTTATTTCTCATTTTACTCCCTAGCATCATTTCTGACCACCCATTTATCATACCATTTACCGTATTCTATCCAAACGGCCTGTCTTCCCAGCACTCATGAAGGCAGCCACTGGCTATCAGCTATCTCTGAGTGGTCAGTAGGGACAGAGACCACCTGGAGGTGCCACCTATCTTTATAGAGGGAATGGATGAATAAAACAGTTAAAAATTAATAATCATAGTGAGGAATCGGTGATTGTAAATCCACATGCTTCTACCGAACAAAATGCACAAATTTGTTGGTATCTCTGTTCCTTTAAACCATAACCCACCTTCTATGACACACATAATTCAGGAAGAATGGATATTTTCCCTACCTCAGACCAGAAAGCTCCAGGTCCATGAATTCCAGATCACTCCAGGGCATAAAGCCATCTGGGCAAGGGCAGGATTGGCCACCTGGAACTCAAGCTACCGCACCTTTTGACCCGCAGTCAATGGGCATTGCTTATTCTCCAGTCTCCATCCTCTTATTGTGAGTTAGTTGTTTGACTCACAGATACACCCTCTGAGTCAGCAGATGTTTGCAGAGCACCAGCTGCCTGTGAGGCACTAGCTGCCGTGTGGATAGGCTGCTCAACAAACACAACTCCTGTGCAGGTGCTCATGCCCTGGTGACAAGGAGAGTGCGTTCCGAGGAGACAGGAAGCAGTGACTCGAGACAGCAGGGGCGGGCAACCCAGAACTGAAGCCTAAGCTGCGGTGAGCTGGGATGAGGAAGGAGCACCATTATGAGATAGAGGAGGCATGTGGGTCCTTGCTGGATGACATCCAGATAAAGGTTGGGTGGGACAGATTCTGAAGTGTTCTGCAAACACATTGGTGAGATTGTAGTGTGCAGCATGGAGGGCTCACTGAAGCTGGGTTCCTTTAGGGGACAGAGCTGGCGAGTTGGTCAGTCAAGAATGCATAGCTTTTGGTGAAAGCTTGGGCATCCCCCAAATAGAATTTAGATGACAGAGGTGGCCTGACCAGAACTGGCCATAAGATGCTTTCTCTGTAGCTTAGAAGAGGAAGGTAGGCGTAAGTGTGACAGAGTCACCATGGGGGCAGGCTTGGTGGCTGTCTAGGCAAACAAGGACTATGGCTGAACTATCAGGGCTGTCAAAAGGCCTGGAGAGAAATGAGCAGATCTGTGAGATTTTTACAAAGTAATTTTTTTTTCTGGCAATTTGTTAGATCAAAGATTCGCAAGCAGTAGAATGTGGATTGAATTGTTGCCTAGTATTGGGAGTGTTATGAGAATATTCTCACTACAGCAGAAGATTTGGGCAGTTGTGGCAGGGACCCTGTGGAGTACAAAACCAACCGTATTTATTATGAGATCCCCTACTGGAAGCACTGGTATCCCCTGGGAAGGATGCAAGAAACAGGGAGACCAGGGAGAGTAAGGGCTGGAGGGAGGGCCTCCCAGACTTTAGGTGTAATGCAGATGGAGCTAACTTGTCCTTTTGGTCAGTCTCAGCCTCTCTGTCCCTGTGCCTTACCTGAGCCAAGATACCTGATGTGACTCTTTGCTTACTACCTTGGAAAACTGGGCCGTGTTCTCCCTTCTCTGTGTCTCACTGTAACTCTGCTAGGAGATAACTCTTCTTCCAAAAGCTTGACCTGGGATTCACCTGGCCACACAATGCCCTGACCTTGACCAAACAACTCAGCCCCTGGTCCAGCATCTTCCTTTCCAGGGTCTCTCCACATGCATGTGTTATAGTTTGTATCTAGATGGCCTCCAAGAGCTTCATGAGTTTTAGGGAGGTAACTGGGTTGTGGAACCTTATGGCTGACTTGCTATTGGAAGGCCTGTTTGAAAGGAGATAATCACTGTGGGTACGACCCAGAGGTTACATCTACCTTGACTGTCTCTGTTTCCTAGATGCCCCGTAGTAAGCAGCTTTTATGCCACATACCCATCTGCCATGCCACTGCTGCAAGTGACGAGCCAAAATAAACTCTTAAGTTGTAGATGCCAACTTAAGCCCACCCCAACCAGCGTCACTGACATCCACTAGCCCTTCCATCCACCTGGTCCTGTGCTAATGAACGAGGCATTGCCTGGACTGATGCTGCCCTTTCTTTTTCTTCCTTTCACCCTCTCTGCTCTCGCTGTGGTAACCTGCAGGACATGGTCTGTGACCATCTTAGAGGCCAGCAAACAATCCCTGCTGTCTCTTTTTAAGCAGGTCACCTTTGGTGGGTGTGTAAGTCCACCTTTCTACTTGTCAAACTGACATTTTCATGATGCCCAAAGTTATTAAGTGGCATCTTTGAGCGGCCACTTTTTAACCAAAGTGGAGTAGGCTGGGAAATGTCAATAGTGATAATATACAGTTATGTCCCCAATATCCTTTTGATTGAATACATGATGGAAACAGTACAAACTGCAGAGCTCTTTGCAGGGAATTGCCAGTTAGAGAATTTGTTCAGACTCATGGCTTTTTAACTATAAACTCAGACTGTCTTAAATAAAATACCAGCTGCCACCCCCCTCTGACTGAGTAGGAAATGTCAGGGTTCAGCCTGCAATGCTCAGACTGCCTTCTTAGCCTCTGGCCCTTATCTGCAGGCTCAATGCTTCTCCAGTTTTGTAGCTCAAGCAACCTTTAGTCAGAGAGACACAAGGAGTCAGTTTGACCACTGAAGTTGCCATGCTGATAACAGAGCTGGATTCTTCCCCTTATGAAGACTTGCTTTGATAACTGTGTAGACACAAGTTTGAGTATAAAGGAGAAAAGAAAAGAGGGAAGCAGAGGGAAGAAAATGGAGTCAGAGCTTGTATCTTGCCTTAGTCACCTAGAAATGCCCTCTGATTTCAAACCTGGGCTGTAGACTAGAGTTTCTTCGGGAGTCCAAGGATGACTGATGCTAGGTTCATGCTCACTATAGTGCTGTCCCCTCTTTAGTAGCGAGGGAGATCCCTCTGGGTCCTGACAATTTTGTCCGTTTCCTTCCCTACCCCTTTCTGCAGGGGAACAATATTATATTCCAACCATTAGCGGTAGGAAAGCTAGAGTGGTGGGCGGGTGGACTCATTCACAGTGGAGAAATGCTGAGCACCCTAGTGACCACACAAACTGGTTTTCTATGGCTAAGGTCATTCCTTCTTTCATCTAGCAATCCCTGCTGGTCATCCTTGCCCAGATGTCCCTCAATTCCAGCTGCTTGTGAGTTCCTTACATAGTGTTCCTCTTATGTCTTGTTGCTCAGCTCCAATCACATTGATTGGTTCTTAGTTAAAGTATTTTCTCAAGTTGACAAATATTTGTTCCTAAAGAAACTGGGCACTTCAAACATGATGTAAAACAAAAAAGAGGAACTTTCCCTCATGTGGCTTATATTCTAGAGCCATAGAGACAGACCAAAAGGAAAAAAGACAGACTAGACTATAGAGTGTAGACTACATTGTGGCCATAGAAAAATCTAGAATCTGCCTGCAGTAGTCAAGAGATCACACAGTCAAAGGGGCTCCAATGGCATCCTGGAATGTGGAGAATGTCCTGCTTCCTGCTCAAGAATCTTCATGCATAGGTGTGTTGTGCTTATGACTATCCACCCGTGCTTGTGCTGTGCAACTCTTTTGGAAGCATACGAAACTGTGATTAAAAGTTAAATAACTAACTTTAAACGTTAATTAGTGAGAATCATGGGTAGTGCTACAGAGAGGAGAGCAGAGTATGGCAACACATGAGGCAAACCTGGTCTAGTGCTTAGGGGACTTCAGCAAGGGATGTTCTTTCCGGGGGCCTCTAGTAGAGAATCTGCTTCCTGGCCTTTTTCAACTTGCTGCCTATGTTCCTTGGCTTTGGACTCTGTTCTGTGTCCAGCAATACAGCATCTTCTAGCACTGCTCATCTCCCGTTCCTCTCCTATGCTTGTCTTTCTCCCTTTCCTCCCTTTCTCGCTTCACCTTGACCCCCTTTCTCTCCCTTTGTCTGCCTTCTTTTCTTTTCCCTTCCCTTCCCTTTCCCTTCTTTTTCCTGACCTCATTTTTCACATAGAAAGACCTTTGTGGTTACATTGGGCTCACCTGTGTAATCCAGACTAATCTCCCCATCTCAAGATCATTAACTTAATCATTCATTTAATCATTAACTTAATCCAGAAAATTCCTGTTGACATGTAGGGGAATATATTCATAGGTTCTGAGGCCTAAGACAAGGATGTGGACTTTTTTTTTTTTTGAGGGTGGGTGTTATTCTGCCTGCACCACTATTTATCACAGCATTCATTACTTGCGATGATAAAAGGTTAGAAACAACCTAAGCATCCCATAGAAAAGAAATCATTAAATAATCTCTTCCCCCATCACATCTGCCACTGTTAAAATGCTTTTGATGAACTGATTGTAACATGGACGTGCGCAAGCTGTGTGAATCTGAGAAAGTGTTATGTTTTGCATAACATGTGTAAAAAGGATGAACAATTATGAGCAAGCCATATTGCAAGGGAATAAAAGTTGACATTTGTTAAACCTGCTAGTTGAATGTATGCACTTAGTTGCCAGCGCTTCCTTAATTTTCTATAATAAACACATGGGTTTTAAAATCCATCAGCTTTAGCAAATAGACAAACAAACCAAAAACCTGGAGCAGAGTGGGCAGAGATTGAAAAGATTTTAAAGATTCTCTCAGCCCAAAATGGATAGTTGATCTGGCAATCTAATGCCGGGAAGCCTTTCTTCGTTTGGGGTGACTAAGATAGGCTATGTGTCACTGAGAATCAGTTGAGTTGTGTGGGTATGGGAGTGAGTATGATCAATCAAAGGTATTATTGTTTATTTTTCCCTACCAGGGAGGATGATATTCCTGCATTGCCACCCGAAGCTATAGTATTTCCCATGGTGTGGTCTGAGCTCTAGCAGCAATAGCTCCTATTCAGCAGACTGTGTACTCGCCCAACTGGAAAGACCTTACCTCTCCACAATGATTGCTGAGCAGGATGCATAAGAGACCATCTTGAGAGCTGTGCATTGTTAATACACATTGTGCAAGTTCCATACATACAGCAAAAGCTGCTTATGGGCATGCCACAAAGTCACTTGGATGGTCAGGGAAAGAAAATCTTTGGCTTGAACTAAAATCAGTTCATGAGCAGAGTATGCCGATTCAGTACTTTGCTGAAAGTCTAGATTCCCATGCCCACACTCAAGCAGCTTAAAAAGATACCACTGAATGTCCCACACTTACCAATGAAGTTGTCCTTCAGTATTCATGGGAGAGCAACTCCAGGACTTTTCTTGAGGTGACCAAATTCTCTTTAGCAGAAGGCAAAAGATTTATGCAATCTGAGGAGGAACCGGAGTATGAGATGACCAAATTTCTGATCGTTAAATCTCCTATAAAATTGGGTTATTTGCATATAACCTATAGACATCCTACTATATACTTTAAATTATCTCTGGACCACTCATAATACCTTATACAAAGTAAAATTTATTAGTTATTTTATTATCTTGTTGAAGAGTAATAACAAGAAAAATATTTGTGCATTTAGAGAATGCAATGTGTTACATCCCATACCAAAAAAAAAAAAAAAAAAAAATCTTGGAGAAGAGTTAACACATATTGGGTAAAACAAGGTTTAAAGACCTAAAGACTCTGGACTCAGAGCAGACAGCGAACCTGACCATCTTGGAGTTCATGACCCCTGGTTGGCAGAATCTGCCAATGTGGAACCATAGGATAAGAAACTAGTGGATATTGAGGGCTAACTGAGTCGCTACAATGTTCAAAAGTGCATCTTGATTAGCAGTAATCTTTTTTTTTTTCCTTTTTAAAATTTTTATTTAAAGGAAAACTACCCAAAATTTTAAAACAAGACAATAGGAGAGTAACAATGGTTAATACATTGTGTATTGTTATTCATTACTTAGAGTATAAGATATAAGAAGTAAATTGTACAAACAACATTAGCACAAATCTTTCTGTTCAATGAACTAGGAGAAATTAGTTGTATTACTGTCCATATCTATATCATCTATATATATCTCTATCTCTATCTCTATCTATGTCTATATCTATGCTATTTGCTTTTCGCTTCTTTTTTTCTTCTTCCCTGATCCCAATTTCTCTTTCCTTTTGAACAGTTTCTTCCCATTTTACAATATCTATTGTACATTCTGGGTCTTATTTACCCTTTGAGTTTCTCACACTAGGGAGGGAATACAATGTCACACATCTGAGTCTGATTCATTTCACTCATGAGTATGGTCTCAAGTTGCATCCATTCATCTATAAAAGGCTCAAGTTTATCCTTCTTTATGGTTGACTAGTACTCCACTGTATAAAAAGAACACATCTTTTTTACCCATTCTTTGGTGGGTGAGCATCATTCCTGGGTTGTTTCTAAGATGTAACTATTATAATTTGTGCTGCCCTAAACATGGGTGCACATATCCCTGTGATATGTTTTTAATTCTTCTGGGAAGATGTCCAGAAGGTGAATAGCTGGGTCAAATGGGATCTCCAGACCACTGATTCCCACAGAGCTTGCCCCACTATACTCCCCGACTAACTGTAGAAAAGGATTCTTTTTTCCCCATAGCCCTTCCAGAAGATTAGTTGTAATGTCTGTCAACTCCTTTTCTTGTGTTAATATCTATGCAGAATTACTCTTAAGATTTATTTTTGTTCTTATGTAGTTGCTGCAGTTACAATTTTGATTGTTTGACCCAAAACCAATTTTTATGTATCACCAAGTTCACTTGCAATTAGAAAGTGAGCCAACGGAGGAAAGCTTGGGGTCTTTCATCTTTCCTGTCCAAGATAGCTGCAGGGAGAAAAGTTTAGCAACCAGTGAGAGAGACGAACAATTCAGGTAGTAGCAAATGAGGGTAAGATGACAAATAATGTGAATTTCCTTGGAAAATCTTTGATGACATTTCCTGGAAACATCTAAATGTAGGAGTAAATGGCTTATTAATTACAAGCCTCTCACCTTGGTAATTAAGCAATAAAGGCCCATCAGGCAGTGCATTTGTGGGCGATTAGAGCTATGTTTGGTGAAGTCAGAAACTTGCAGCTAAAGATTAAGTGGTTCTCACCACCTGAGAGATGCATTAATTACCTGGGGCTGTCCTACCTGGTAGATGTGGTTGCTTATTTAGAGTGGCATTTATACATTAAAGTGAAGAATATCTGTACATGCTGAGGAGAGCTCTGGAATGAAGGGTAGTTACTCAGCAAGGACAAGCAGGGTTTCCAGGTGTACTATTCTGGCTCAGCACAGCATCTGCCTATGGGTCACATTTGTGCTACTTTCAAGGAGGGACAGATGGGAGAGATACCCCAGACACCAATGACACACACTGGATGTCCTGCCAGGTAGAAGGACTGAATGTCCTTCCAAACGAGGGAGAGAGACCATGTGGGATGGTAGAGGCTAATAGGTTTTCAAAAGGAATTGATTTGCATTTAAACAGTAGGTTCATTTCTTACTGTCAAATGTAGGACAAGTTAATGTTTCTGATCCTCAGCTTCTTCTGAAGCATTGGCATATTAATTTGCATTAGTTAGCTATTGCTATGCAAGAAATCAGATACAATACATCAGTGGCACTCAACAATGAGGATTTATTTTGGCTCATGTGTGTGCAGGTTGGAGAATCCCAGCCAACATTGTGTGTACATCTGCAGGTTCTTTGGGGGTTAGCTGGTCTAGGCTGAGATGGCTGGGCTGGCTTCATTGTTGGTGGTGTCTAGCTTTCTGCCTGCCCCTGTGTCTCTTTTTTATTAAGTGAACCATTTAAGGATTTGAGCTCATGATGAAGGCCGCAGAGTGAAAGTAGAAATACCCATGTGTGCTGAGGACCACTCATAAAAGTGACACACTGCTACCTCTGTATCCTTATTTTAGCCCAAGATAATCACATGGGCAAGTCCAAAAGTCATTAGAAGTCTGTGGTAGAGATAAAACAAGGGTGAAATTTTGAGCTAATAATATGATCTACCCCATAGCTTATAGAAATATAGAGATGATTAAGAGCAAGTTAAAGCAAGACCTGTGTAACAAAATGTGTAACTTTTGTATCTCCCAAGGTCAGTCAAATCTCCTCAGGATTTACCTTGGAACTATGTACAGTGCTTTGTAGAACTATGGTCAGTGTCAGCTGTCTGCATGAGTCATGGCCATTGTTTGATCAGTTTGCTGTCTGTGAAAGTCTGAGAGAATGTTTCTCTCTAGCTGACTCTCCTTGGGCACACTATACATCGTTGATCCCTTTCCTCTGTGGCCCCATAATCTCCTTGAACAGAAAATTTGGGACAACACTGAGTTATAGGTTGGTACAGTACAGGATCTCTTATGTCCTGAGTCCTCACTGACCTTGAAGGGTTAGGGCCAAAATTTTAGCTAACCTTGTAGCCCTTCTTTTTCTCTAATTTTTGTTCTGAAAACTTATATTCTTAACCCTCCAGAAGAAAAGCTTAGTGATACTATTATTCTATAAAACAACTTTTATATTTTAGAAAGGAGGGCATGCACTATGTGCTCCTAAATCTGCTCATTGCTGGACATAGATTTTTGAACAAAATGTCTTTATGCAGTGCAGAACCCAGAGAGCATGTGAGACATTAAGCAGATAATCATGCACGTGTATAAAATTGTAGTTGTCTTCACCATCACAAAGGAAAAGTAAGGGATACTAATGGGACCTATTATAAATTTGCTCTCGCAAATTCTTAAGAAGAGTATCTGGTACATGGCAGGTCTTCATACAGACAAGACTCCTAGTGACAGCAGGGAGTGTGAACATTCTGCACACCGCAGTGAGGATGAAGATTGGATGTGTGTTCCATTCACCAAGCCTTGCGTCCTGGCACAGAGCTATAGGAAGAAGCCAGGCTGCACTAAAGGCAGCTCTGTTCTCTTCAGGCTCACATATCTCACCAAGTTTGTGGTGCATCAGTTGTAGAACTTTTGCAGTAGGTAGATTTCTGTGTACTCTAGGAGACCTACCAGGGATTTGAGTCTAAGCGGTCTAGTGGGTTGGTCATTTTATGCCCCACCTTTCCAGTCATGGGATAGCATCAGTTGATAATCCTGCAGGGAAATGAATCTGGCCAGGGGAAAGAGAGAGAGAGATCTGGATAATGGCTTCTAGTTAATGGTTAACTGACTCCATGGGGCAACTCTGTGAGATCTAGAGCATAGATCAGGAGACAGGGTGTGTGAGAGACCACTGAGACAGGATGTGTGAGAGACTGCTAAGCAAAAGAGCCATTTGCTTATTTCTGCCTAAAAAAACAGCAGGGATCTGCCCTAAAGAGCTCTGAAGAGAACCAACCAGTATTTTGCACCAATGAGTTCTACCTCCTGGGATGCCCTGCCTGAGGACAGTAGAAGATGAGGCAGGTGGAAAGGAGCAGGCAAAAGTGGGTTGGTGGACAAGGTGCAGAATTGGGAATTTGGTTGATATGTACTGAGTCCCTGGGGGTTTTCCAGAGAAGCTAGTATCTCTCCAACTTACTGTGACTTTTAAAGTAACTTTTAATCTTTATCCAGGAACTGTGTGTTGAGATTGTATCATATGTAGGACTCTGTGATGTGTACCTGAGATACAAAAAGAAGACAGGCTCTTCCTGCTGTAGCGCAGCTTGCAATCTGTTAGGAAACGAACCACTTGGCATCTAATTTCATGGTGAATTTTATAGTCACGACCATTTTTGCCCACCATTTCTGAGGCTCAGTGTCAACCTCTCTGAAGTCAGAATAATAATCAGTTCTAAAGCTTCCTCCTAAGGTTAATGTCAGTAGCTTTGCGATGCAAAGTGCTTAGCACAGTAGTGCTAAGAGCTGAAATATTACTTCCAGAGGATTCCATGACTTTTGAAGAAGCCTGGGATTAGCAACTCTGACAGCCATCTCTTGACCTAGGGATAGTCATCCCTGACCCCAAGCCTTAGTTCCAACAGCTGGACTTCAGCTTATGGCAGGTATTACTTCTTATAGTTCTGGCATTCAGCTTTTATTTGTGAGCCAACCCAGAGGGGCATAGAAAAAATTGAATTTATTTTATGACAGTTCTTATTGGAGCCTGACAATCAATCATGTGTCAGGAGACTGTTTTGAAAGAGAGCAGGTTATAGGTGGACTTTTGAGACCTAGCTCCACTTACAAAGTGAACAGTGGTAAATACTTCACTTATTCTTTCTCCTCCTCAATTTTCTCACCAGTAAAGTGGAGAATAATAAATCCAATCTCAAAAGGTTCTCGGGGATTTTGGTGAAATAACATGAGTGAAAGCCCCCAGAATATGTTTGTGCGACACCCAGTAGGCACTCAATAAATGGAAACAGTTATCTTTAACATCTTTGGGTGTTCTGTGGAAGACATCTAACTGACTAGTTAAATCACTTTGCAGCATTACTACTAGTTAACACAATCACAATCATGACTCAAGTACCATGCATCAACCAGGACATTGTAGACCACCAAAAAATATATCATAACCATAAAGCAGGCTTGGTGTTTGTTATGGTTTATGTCTAGTTGTCCCCCCACCAAAAAAAAAAAAAAAAAAAAAAAAAACCTCATGCAATCATGGGGCAGGAACTTCTAGAGTTTGAGACTTGACTCATGATCCACTGGGATTATATGTTTTAGTGCTGATGGGGTTATGGGTCTGAGTGCTTCTGGGATTATGGGTGTGGACTAAGGTGGGTAGGCTGAAGCAGAGAACCTCAATGCAGTATAAAGACAGAGAGACAGATGCTCTCTGTTGCTCTCTGCTGTCCTGGTTGGTGTGCTGACTCTGTCACTATTTTATTGCTGTTCCACCCCCATGAACTTCTGGCCTCTGCATTGTGCCTCTCTGCCTTGGATCCAGTATGGACTGAAACCTCCAAGTATGGACTGAAACCTCCAGTAAGTGTGAGCTAAATAAACCTTCCCTTCCTTCAATTTGGGTGTTAGGTATTTGTCCCAGCAATGACAGAAGAGTAACTAAGATAGTGTTCAATACTTGGCTCTTATCCCTTACAGATGTGCAGTACAGCACAGTTAATACAGCAATGTGAGTCCCGTTGGTGTTGTGTTCACAACACGTATATGAAGTTGGCATTAACTCATTGGATAAATATTTTTAAGCATCAGGAGAAATATTATAGTTGCACAAAGAGAAGACCTCTGCTTTAAGGAAGGTATCAGTCTGGTTTAGGAAACGGGAGGTGCACCCAGGTCTTAGAGCAATCTTCCTGTCTAAGCCTCCACACCCCTGGGATTATAGACATGTACCACCACACCTGGTTTCAGTGACCGTCAGTGTGCACCCAGGGTTCTGGTGCCAGCAGAGCATGTAAACTGGGGATCAAACCCAGACCCTTGTGCTTGCCAAGCAGGCTCTTGGACCGCTCACCTATCTCCCTAGCCCCTATTGTTGCTTCTCTTGAGTGTGATGGGAGAAGGAGGGGTACATGGCCCAGCCCTCAAAAACAAAACACAGACAGTTTCTTAGTGGAGACAGTTTCGGCCTTGAATCCTGATATGTGACGCTAAGTGTTGGGTTTCATTTTGCCTGTGGTGCTGGGGATAGAGCGCAGGGCCTCTCATGTATCAGGCAAGTGCTCTGACACTGAGTTATACTACAGCTCAGTGATGGGCATTTTGCAGTTGAAGAGGAGCATATTCCATAGGCTCAGGTTGGAATGCAATGACAAATAGGCCCAGATTATGTTAATTCATTTTGAACATAGTTTAATGTTTGAATAATTTTAGATTTAACGCAAAGTTGCCAAGGTGGTATAGGAAGTCCTCATTGATTCCCTTGAGTTTCAGTCAATGTCAACATTTTATGTTCCCATGTTTACAACTCCGGATTTTGTTTGGATTCCACCCATTTTTACCATAAATATTCTTTCCCCTCCAGCACCAAATCTAAAATACCACATTGCGTTAGTGAAAGTTTGCTCTTTGCTCACTCTGGACACAAACAGGATGAGGAATTCTTTACTTGGTCATTTGGGTGCCTTTGTGGACAGAAGCCCTGACACCTTGGCTTCATAGTGTCCTTGTCATTTCACCCTAGCCTTTTTCCATTTCACTTGTGAACACTAGTACCCTGGAAGGAGGTTCTGTACCTTCCACTCAGTTTTGCCCCAAACCTAAAGCTGCTCTAAAAGATTACATCTATTTGATTAAAAAAAAAAGAAAAAAGAAAGAAAACCTTGTCTTCAAAGCCACACACAGCCAGACTGAAGGTGGAAAGTCCTTTCTGTAGCTAGGAAACAGCCTCCCAGCTGCATGTGTATACAATTGGAAAGGAGAAGGAATTTAATAGAGTGGCCAGTGCCACAAGAAGGAGGTGGGGATGCACTGGAAGTGGAAGACCTTGCATTACCAAGCGCAGAGAAGAAGGGCAAGTGCTAATACAGCCACGCAATAAGCAGGAAAGCTAAGGGCCCCATCTGGGATGGTGCAGCTCCTAGACACAGCTGCAAGAATGCAGCATGAGGGTTGCCCTGACCCCAAACGAACCAGAACTCTTTCCTCTGATCCCAGAAGCTTTCAGAACAACAGGACTATTTGCCAGAATTGTCAAGGTGCATTTCCATTTCACATATGTCTTTCAGGGGTTTTTTTTTTATTACGTGTTTTACAACTGTTCAACTTAGGAGGCAAGCAAGCTTTCCTCCAAATTCCTTCATTCTACCTGAAAAGAGCAAGTGATAAGGGGATAAGAGAGATATGCCAGTGTCTCCAGTTGATCCATTTTTCTCACCAGGCTCTGGATGGCACCATACCCAGAGGCCTCATCGCAGCTGGGCACGGCGAGGACAGTGCATGTTAGAGACAGCATGTCTGCCTGTCATCTCCTATGGAAGGATGGTGTCTATTTATTTCTGGCTGGATGGAATATAATTGCTCCCCAGGCTGACAGTGACAAATGGTGGTGTGGGGAGTGTATTCCTCTGAGCATTGGGACGGGCTTGTGCGTCTCAGCAGACAGAAACAGACCCTGTCAGAAAGCAACGAGGGTGTGCTTCTCAGTTTGAGGCCTCCAGGCTGTGGGCTCTGAGCTGCTTCAGGAGCTGGCAGTGTGTCTTTTGAGATGTGAGGGACATTCCTGAGAACAGGGGTAAAGACGTGTACTCCAGGCCTTTCTTTGCTTTGAGAAATGGTCTCAACATCACTTTATGATAGTGATATTTTTACACAAGCAATTTAGCATCTGCATATAATTCATTTTATGTATATACCATTATTCATTAGGAACTCACCTATTTATGGACATGGGTTGCTTCTAATTTTGGAATTTTACAAGTGTTTCACTTATGAACAGACTTACACATACCCTTGTGTATGTATCTAGCCATTTCTTTAGGAATTCTTAGAAACTTAATTACATAAACAGATTTATATTGTGTTTGTTCGTCACAGGAAGATCTTCCTGGAGGAAGGCATAATTTCTCCAAGAGTAAAATTCTTTATATTCCTTTATAATTGCTTTAAAAGCATATGAAAGATTGAATTTTTCAAAAGCATCAACTGACTGAATACTAATCTGATAAGTGGAAAATAATAGCTTATTTCAATATGTTGCTCTTTGTTGCTTGATGATGCTGAATAATATCTTTATGTTCATTGGACCTTTATATTACTAATTCCCTGTTCTTTATGTATTTTATTATACCGGATGCTTTACATATTTCTTAATATTCTTTAAGAGTCCTTTGCATATTAAGGATGATATTTGTAAAATTATTTTTAAAATTTAGCTTTTAACTTCTTAATGCCCTTCATGTTTATTCTATAGTGAAGTTTTCCATCTTCTCTTTAATGTTTTCCCCTTGCTTTTAGCACTATTGTCCTTTTAGAGAACCGAGACCAGAATATGAACATGTCTGGATTTTTTTCCATAGCACTTTTATTGTTTTATTTTATTTGCCCCAAGTCTTCAATCGTTTTAGATTTCCATTTAAAGACAATGCAGTTATCTGGCCTTAATTTACTCTACAAAGTAAGAAAGGAGAAGGAGCAAAGCATATTTGAAATAATGGAGGAAGGTCAGGAGCCCCAGGCAGGACTTTTTCATGGAAGGGCTCACCAGAGCCAAGAGATGAGGGAATTGGACACAGCACAGAGCACAAAGTCTCATGTGCCCATGGGATAGCAAAAATGGTGGAGGACTCAGGGATGTGTGGATTTTGGTCTTTGAACCCACACTTGGAATTTAGCATAGACTCAAAAGAAATGAGTCTTTAGATGCATAAGCATTCCTACATTAGCAATCTCATAATAGGTTTGCTCATTCATAATAGCTCCCAACTGGGAGCAATCCAAATGGCCACCCATAGAGGAATAAATAAACAAATTGTGATATTATATTCACACAATGGAATGCTGCTAGCATCAGAAAATAACCCAAGATTGGTATGCTCAATAATGTCTGTTCATTTCAAAATATTTATGTTGAACAAAAGCAGACAAGTATATGTATTATATAAAATTCCATTTATGTAACCTTCTATAATAGACAGAACTACTCTAATGTTGACAAAAGTCAAAATAATGATTACCTTTTTGGGGAGCAGCACTACCTGGGTTGGGAGATCAAATAATTCTGGAAGGATGTAAATAAACGTTCTCTGTGTCAGTATGAGATATATAAAGGTCTGCATATACAGAAATTTATCAAGCTGCACATCTGAGATTTGTATATATTACTGAATGAAAATTAAGTTCAAACACTAGTTTTAAAAGCCCTGGAAACAGAGGAAGTGCTTGTCTTACTTTTACAGATGTAGCAACTGAAGCCCACAGACATGATGTATTCTGGTGTGAGTTGACATTTCAGACCTAAGCTGTCTGACTTCAGGGCGGGAGCCACGTGATGACAGAATTGTGATTGCCCCAGCCAGCAGGGGGCTGGAAGGGCAGCCCTCAGCACCATCCCCAAGAAAACTTGAGGGGAGCCATCACCAGCCTCAGGGTCACAGTCCACAAGGGTGCAGTTCTAACAGAAATCTGCTGTGCCAAGCATGGAAACAGCAGCTGAAATGCAGCACCTTTCTACTCGTTGGAGGCATTTCCACTTGAGCTAGTAGACCATGCTATCTGGATTGGCAAAGGCAAGCAGCTTGATGAAATGTAGTGACCAGGTTTATAACCCCACACCGTTATCCATGAAAAAGAGGATATACCGAACCTAGGCAGTACTAAATATGATCTCAGCACTGGAGAAACAGCACCAAGATCTCACTTAGATTCTAGGAGAACTTACACCCAGCTCAACATGCTGAGGAACCATTCTTGCCATTATATTTCTTAAGATGTGCACAGAGCATGCATGGGATTCTGCCAGGGACAGCAAGACAGAATTATTGATATTAGATATTCATTAATACCTGTGTGGTGCGCAGGCAAATGGCCCAAGTGCACCTCCCTACTAACTTCTGTGATCCCAGCCCACCTTCCAGCCTTTGCCAGGGAATAGAATAGGCAGGGGCTGTTGGCCTATGCCTCCTCCTTGGGTTTGTAGGGAGGGCTAGTACCTCCTCATGGACTGCTCTCAGGAAACTGGCACACACATTTGCCCACTTAAAAGCAGTTCATCTCAAAGCTTATATTTCTGAGAGCAAAAAAGCAATTGTTGCAGTCCTTAACTGAAGGCAACGTCAGACCTCATTTAGAGGTGATTGCCGCATGCTGGGGACAGACAGTGCTTTTGTCAGCCACAGGTTAACCACAGGGTGCTGGTGCCAATTCAGAAGCCTCCCAGACCTTTGTTTCCTGGAAGCAAATTGCCCACCAGTGTGAAGCGTCATTAGAAGAAGAGGCTGGGGTGCAGGGTGGTGTGCTTCTGTTCTGCCTCTGCTGAAGAAGTTGGGAAAGAGGATTTCACAAAAGCCACTGGAATTCCAGTTAGATACCTAGAAGAACTTCCACCTAGAAGCCTTCTGGATGAAGTGTGCTAGGTGGGGGCTGCTCTGGTTGCTGGTCTGTGGAAGTACTCCATCTGCTGAGGGAGGCGTGATATCCTTCATTACGGAATAATCCATCTCGAAGAGCACATAGGCTGACATGTGCCTGTCTCAGATTCTTAGCCGCCTACGGTTTTCGTGCTCATTGTGTAAGGGTCAGCAGTCACCTTTTGTGCCCAATTTCGAGAGGATGTTACTGGCATACAGAAAACCAAGGCCATGGATGCTTTAAAACAACAGTGCATAAAAACAGACCACAACAACAAATTCTTCAGTCCCACACGCCCCTAGAACTGAAGGTAAGATGCCCTGTGGTAGGGAGACGTCACCTAGCTACTGTCCAAGTGATGGAGAAGTAAGGACAGCATGATTCCCCCACCCCTTGATCTTCCGGTCCACTGGTTTTCCTGCCTGTACCTCTTATTGACTGCATCCAGTCAGAATCCAGGGCTAGGTACCTAGTGAGGCAGCCTGCAAAAATCAGCTTCCTGAACACTGCCCGTGATGTCCTTATGCGATGAGGGGACAAGACCCGGCCCAGACCTCCCGGGGAACCCTGCCCTCTTCAGACAGCAAGGCAGGTGTTCAGTGGCCCTGGGCTGCTCTCTTTTGTCATTTTTGCTGCTGCTCTTTTAATGTTGGCTGTCAGAATGAGGGCAGGTCATGGGGGTGGAAACTTTCTCTGGGCTCCAGAAGGAGGAAGGATGCAGGCTGCTGGAAGAGAACTGCTCAATGCTAGTGAAATGTGAATTTTCATACAGTTCAAATAATTCTCACCTCCCACCCAGCTTGGGTGAGAAAGTAAGAATTAAGGAGCTACATTTTTTTCTAGCACAATGAACTTTAAAAATGGAATTGCTGTGCAAGGCAATGACTGATATTTCAGTAAATAGGCTAAGTACAATTGCATTATGGTTATTTCAGCTTTGACATTTCTTTGCGTTCAGAATAGTGTCAGCAGTGGTGTTTGGAGACTAAGTTGTTCTCTCTTCTAGCCCATGTTTTTCAGGTTCAGGGTCAAAGAGCATCAGAGGAAGGACTGGAATGTCAGGCCACATCCCCAGGTCCCTAGATGTTAGTACATTTTCTCGCTGGTTATATACTGCCTCTCTTTAATAATAGCTGCATGTTATTATACATGAAGTTCTTTTCTACACAACAATTGTTTAAATCCTTCAGATTTTCTATAAGATCAACATAATGCCTGAACACTCATGGTACATTATTAGGGGGTGTTATTAGGGCTGAGTGGACTTCACAGGTTCATTCAGCCTTGGTCCTCATGGGGTGTATCCTACAAACTCATGCACTTTGATGTGACCCATACATACAGTGGCTACTTCAAAGCCATCATCTTGGTCACAGCATTCCCAATTCCTGTACTCAGAGGATACAGTTCACAAATGCAGGAATACTAAGCTTCAAGTTGACATGAACCCAAAGCTGCTGCTGGCATCTAGTAAGCTGGCTTTGTACCAGACTCAACAAGGCATTAAGCAACATGTTAAAGTAAATAGTATGGCTATATTATAGGGGACTACATCAGGGAAAATTTTATAAATGGATTACCATCAGGTTATCATAAGATTCAGTAAATCTGTAAGAGTGAGGTGGGCTTAGGAGTAGTTGCACCATCTGGGTCCATTTCAAAATTTGTTGAGTGATTTGTTACGTAGAATGGACCTTCTGACCTGCTTTGCTTCTCCGAGATGCAAAAGAGATGCCAGTTTTTCCCCTTTGAGGCATGCGAATCTGTTTTCTTTTTTTCTACATTTGTCAGGAACAATATTAACCCCTTTTAGGTAAAGGTATGACTCATTTTACTGAAGAAACATTTACATCTGCAATTGCTACACATGGCCATGGCAAGGTCTTATGGAGTCGGGGCAAAGTTGAACTGGCTTTTCCAGTCACCCAGAGACCTCTGTCCTAGGCATTTTAGGATGGAAGATGATGTCAGGGACTGATCTAGGCAGAGGAAAAAAAGGTGAAGCTGTCTGTTTTTTCACTCTTTCAAAACATTTTCTTCGTATGGCTGCTTTTGTTTTTGTAGTTTATAGAGCCCGAAGTTGTTACACAAAATGGTCCTTCCTTCCATGGTCACTGATTATATAGATGCATTCAGTGCTTACTGAGAAGTGAATGAGTATTACTCACCAAAGCAGAAGATTGGAGGCTCCCGGTGAATGGCTACCTGCTTCAGGTTGTAAGACTTCCTTATATTTAATGGACCATCTTAATAGTTTTAGAGCCCCTTTCCCCTTTGCAGAGCAAAGAGTCTAAATGGAGTTCCCATCAGAGTAGTGGATGAGTTACCCAGAGAACCTGTGAGCGTTGGAAGAGGAGATACTCTCTGCTTGTGGGTGCTGTACTCCCAGCATGGTGCACAAGTGGTGTGTGGTGGATAGTCAGTATGCATTTGAATAGGTGGATGAGTAGGTAAGTGTATTCTTTGGTGAGCACACAAAGCAAGGCTTTAAAGCCACTGGGCTCTCTATGGAGGGGCTGAGCTCCCAACCTTGACTTCTGTGTCTCTGCCATGTGGTGCTGCCTCCTGGATTTACAGAAGGGTGGTCTCTAGCACTTGGGAAAAGTGTCTAGCAGAACAGAAGTATGAGAGCGGGATGCACACTCTTCTCATTGTGACAGCCCTCAGTTTGCATCTGGTGATAGTCTCAGACTCTGTGGGGAGCAGCTCTTTTTGTTTTATTTTTATTTATTTATTTTTTATTTTATTAATTTTAATGAGAAAGAAATAGCAATGAGAAAGTTTCAAAAGGGGTTAGCGGGACAGTTATAATAATTAAAACATTGCATATTGTTGTCTTCGTAGTAGTTATTCAGAGTAGAAGATGAAGGCATGATATCTTGTTTATTTTGCTGAATTCATGCACCTATGTATTTGAATGGCAGCAGAACACTCATCTCTGACAAAATAAAACAAAAAAGGGGTGATATAAATGAAGGAACATTTTGTAGTGAAAAAATAGTTAGGATAGATATGCAGCTACTTTCTTTTAATTCAATGAGAGCAGCTATTTTTGAAGAAAGATGCACTGTGTGTGGCTCTTCTTCCTGGGTAGCAGCTCTGAGTTTCCTGGCGTCAAGTTAAGGATGAGTGGATGAAGCAATAGATATTAGCCTATTGAATTTCTGTAAACCTAAATACAATCTGACATGTATTGGGGTGTATTTCTTCTCCATAGATACCACCATACAGCCCCCAAATCATGCAGTGCATGGGGCCTGAAGGGGAAAGAACTTTGATTCTAAACTTGCTCTGCTGAGATGGTAAACATTTTGGGAACTATTTCATGTCTCTGAGCTTTGATTTTCTTATGTATAAGATGTAGAAAACAAACAGCTCCTACCACTATAAGGAAGTTTGACTAGTCAAACACATTTTTAAAGTCTAGTGCTGAGCCGGGCATGGTGGCGCACGCCTGTAATCCTAGCACTCGGGAAGCTGAGGCAGGAGGATCAGTGCGAGTTTGAGACCAGCCTGGGCTACAAAAGTGAGCTCAAGGCCAGCCTGAACTACACAGTGAGACCCTGTCTCAAAAAGACAAAAAAAATAAATAAATAAATATAAATAAAGTCTAGTGCTATAGTGGAGATTCTTCAGAAGGGAGATACTGAATGACTAAAATCTAGTTACTGAACCAGGTTTGAGGAGCACTTTCTCATTTGTTGATAGGAGGTGACCATAATGGCCATTCTTTGTCCCATAGCCTGATTTTTTTTTTTTTTTCTTTTTTAATGGCTGGCTGAGCCTGCCCTGGGGGTGGGGCTAGTTCAGCATGTGGTGCCCAGGATGGAACTGCAGTTCCTGTAGTTGCCTAAGCTTTCCCTAGCAGGCACATTAGACCACTGAACCATCTTGCCAGCTCCCCACAGCCTGACTGTAACATCTGAGTGAGATGTAAAGAATAAGGAGGAGATGAAAGAGTTCTGCTCTATACCCAGATGTACCTGGCTTTGGTTGTGGGTTGCAGGGATTGTGCTCCAAGTAATTTGCTTTGATTGTTGGATCCTATTTAGAGAGCAGGCAGGAGCCTATAGATATCATTGGCCAGGTTTGAGAAACATCACTGTCAGTGTTGATATTGTGATCTGATTTGGGCAGGTCCCTTCCCCAGGGGGGAATTATATGACCAAACCCAGAGAAAGATTTTCAAATACAAACTTTGCTATTTAGCATACATGTAACTTAAAGAAAGTTACTTCATTTCTCAGGGCCCCAATTTTGTCACTGCATCTCCTTCTTTCTGGTCTTTGCCTTTTTAGGAAGTATTGGGCCAGCCAAATAGCTCAGTGAATTAAAGCACTTGCAAGCAGGAGTAGGGGCTGGGGCTTCAATCCTCAGGCCTGCCATTCTGGGAGTGTGCCTGTAATCGCAGCTCTTGGGAGGCTGTAAATAGGTAGATCACTACAAGTCCAGTCTAATAGTGAGACCCTGAACACCCTGTAGACCCTTCCCTAAAATACATAAAAAAGAAGCATTTTCCCATTACTCAGCTTTAGTGTTATAACAGAAAAAATAGTATTTTTGTTTGCACAGCAAACATTTTGGGATTTCTGGAGGCCATGCCTTTAATTTAAGCACTCTCTTATAAGGAGAAAGGAATAGCTACTGGTTGGAATGTTCCATTTTTGAGGTAGAAGATATAAGTAAAGGATTGGGTTAAATACACAAGGTTTATCCCTATGGATATAGTTTATGTCACACCTGCTTACATGCTACTGGCCAATCCAGGTCACCTGGACAAGCTTGTGTATCACAGGCACAGAGGTCTGCTTGGCCAGCAGAGCAGTCACAGGACAGTGGTGCGGGTGTATCGTCACCTTGGGACAGCAGAAGTAAAAGGTGTTGAGCAATAACAAAGCCTTCTACAGCTTCTCTATCTATGCAAATAAACGTTTTGATTGACCTGCAACACCAGCACTGCCCAGTTGGGCCTCCAATGTTTCTCAGTTGTACTCCTCATGTTGTAATATCATTCCATTTAATCTGCTTACTTAGTTTTTAAATTGTTTATCTGTCTGCACCTGACCAGCATAGAAGTTTAGCTCTAGGAGGGCATGAATTTCTATTTGCATTTCCATAGAGGTAATCCATAGAGCCTTTGAATGAGGTGGTTAATCAATCTGTTCCATGAAAGTAAAAATGGCTGTGGTACCAGGTGCCTGTCCTTCTAGTCCAGAGCATTCTGTCTCCAGAGCCTTAGCTTTCAATCTTTTAAGGTGCTGTGGTAGGAATCACCTAAACCATTCCAAGGCCCCAAGTGGAGATCTTGTTGTCAGCTCCCATAGTCTGGCTTGCTGACCGGAAGTCATCTCTGTAGGTACAAAGTTAGAGCAAGCTATTGGGTCGGGCAACTCCTGCTTCAGAACGTAATACTTTCTGAGAACACATGTAGAAGTCAGATGCCCAATGTTAGAGCAGTTAACTTTGGATTTTTAATTTTTAATTTTTTTGGAAAGTATTGCAAAAGCCAACTTCAAGAAAGCAGAAACTAGCAACGGCCACCCCCAACTTGCCTTACCTTTCTGCATAAAATCTTCCAAAGTCTGTTTCCAGCATTCAATATAATTCTAATTCTATTGTTTTCATTGACAATTGAGCACAAATTTGAAGAGCGTATGTTCGATGAGCAGCCAATTGAGGCTAAAAATGTACCACTTTCAATGATGCTTAATGCTTCCCATCATTGCCTTGAGTTTATGGACCTGAGCTTCTCATCATAAATGTAAGTGCCTTGATAATTTCACTTCGATATTCTGTTTTCACAGAATAATAATGAATGGCAACATGAAAAACTATTTCCAGTTTTCATGCATTCAGCCATATTTCGAAGGCATCCACAAAATGGGTGAATGTCATTCTAGAGACCATGTGGACACTGTGGCACACAGAGACAATACTGTCTTGCCATAGCAAAGTTGGCAACCTTTGGGAACAATCACTGGGGCAATGACATTTGGTAGAGGATAAGATAGCCAGAATTTACTGGGATCAGGCAAAAGTTACCAGGATGTTCTATTTTTTTTTTTTTTTTAAATCTGCTAATTCCTAGAGCTTAAGTTTTGCAGGTTTTTAAAGAAATATACTATTCGAGCTAAAGAAACAAAATTCATTGACTGCTTTAGATAGTTATGAATCCTTCTTGAGGCTTTTTATTGTCTGATTGTATCACAAGTATTTCCTTGCCTTAGATAAGGCAGCTTTAATGTAAATGAAAACCCAGACTACTTTTGTCCTTTCCAGGGCCCTTTCCTATGTTTCTACTGTGTTGTCCTGTGACTCCATTTTGTCACAGAGTTTGACCCTCAGTTCATTCATAGTTACACAGTGGGTGAGACCTAGCAAACCCATCCATTCCACCTAAGAAATGTGTGCTATATTCACAGCTGTCTTCATACCACTGTGGCCCCTGGGTGAGAGAACAGAGTTCTGTCCTGGGGCGCTGTAGCTGTCTTCTCCTTCTAGGTTGCAGCTAGTTCCTGATCACCTAGGGATTCTGGGATCTCTGATCTGACCGCTTACACCTCTCCATGGAATGGTTTGTATTAGACAGGAAAAGTGAGAGTGAGAGGAGAGAGGAAAGGTATGTGCAAATTAGTATAAAAAGTTAACAGAACATGTAGCTATGACAAAGTGAAGAGGAAGAGGAGGAGGAGGAGGAAGAAGCAAAGGAGAAAGAAGAAGAGGAAGGAGAGACATCCACATTACATCCATGGCTGCATTTCCTGAAGCCCTTTTCTTCTGTTTGCAGCAAGCTAACAGTCTTTTTTAGCTTAATTCGGTTCCTTCAAGGTTTCCTTCTTGTGCAAAACATGTGATTGGACTCCCTTGGCATCAGGCACACTTGGAGCTGTGTCGGGTGAGCCCTCTAGAAATGACATTTTGGATGATCAAATTGAAAGCTGCCACAATTCATGACTTGGGAACCAGGTGGGAGCCCTCATTTAGAGATGTATCATGTCCTAGTTCCCTTATCTTGCTTTAGGATCCTTATCCAGGTTGGGACCCCAGTGTCTAGGGCAGGAATGTAGGGTGCTGGAGGTTGCCAAGGTAGCTTACACAGGAGAAGAAACCAAGAAGCTGTGACAGCACACAGCTAACTAAGTCTGTCAAAGGTGCAGCTTTCCCAAGTAAGAGATGAAAATTCATTTTGTATCTCACTCCAAACTCCCCTCAAGCCTGTATGCAGAGAAAGCAGACATATAAGCTATGGCTATGTGTGAATGTAGACAGTGTGTGGACATAGAGGTAAAAATATACACGTGAAAAGCCTCCTATTATACACATTATTTTTCGTGTTTCCTACTGGTATTGATTGGCTTCTGACTGGAGGTGGAATGTAAGGGCAAATCATTATGTTTTAAGGATGAGAGCAAATATAAATGTCAAAGCAAAAGTGTAATATTTAAACATATGCCACAGAAAAGGACCATGTCAAACTGGATTTGTTAATGAATTCTCAAATAGAATGCATTATATAAATCTGATGTATTACCATTTTAGTGAAGAAAAAAATCAGTGTTTTAGCCTGTATGATTCCTTGAGATTGCATTTTTTTAAAAAAAATCTGGATTGAATAAAAAATGAATAAAGAGGTTCATGGCATTATGCACAGATGTTTGTGTAAGTAGAATACAATGATTTTTACTCTGTGTGTGTGATTCCAATTGGCCTATATATGTAATACCCTACATTTCTGCTTTAGGTACTACAGTCTCAACAGGGTTAAGAATCATAAGATAATACATTTATATGTATATATATATATATATATATATATATATATATATATATATATATATATATAATGTATATTGGCCAGCTGAACCTGCGCTGGGTGGGGCTGGTGCAGCGTGTGGTGCTATTGAACTGTGGTCCCTGTTGTTGCCTAAGCTTGCCTAAGCAGGCACTTTAGACTGCTGAGCCATCTCGCTGGCCTGAGATGATTCATTTCTTAATCAATAACTCCACCCCTCCCCAAGTCATGAATTGTGACAGTTCTCACTTTGGTCTGCCAAGACATCATCTTTTACATAGCCCATTTCACATGATATTCAAATGAGGAATTTTCCCACGACCTCTTTTATCCCTTTGATAAAGAGTTTGTTAGGACCTACAACTGCATATTACTGGAGAGTGGACTTAAGAAAAAGAAAAATGAATGATATGTGGTTCTTCTTTTAGGTTGTATATAGATTCAGAAATGTTACCAGAGTTCATACAAAGTACATAAGTATTCCTTTGCTTATATTCCTTGACTTTCTCTGCAAGTCATAGGTTGTCCTTCATTCCATTGTTTATTTATTTGTTTTTTAAAGAGCAGAATATTTATTGAGAGAAAGAAAGCTCCTGTCTGAGAGAGTGACAGAAGGGGGACCTGAACGGGTTGCCCGGGAGGTGCCCTTTCCAGGAGTTTTATAGAGCAAAACCATGTGGTAAGGTGGGTCTGAGGCGAAAGCCATGGGAACTTACTTAGGTGGGTATGAGGTGGGACACAACTATGGTCAACCAATGAGATTACAAGCTCCATTACTCAGATAAAATTGATTAAAATCAGGATCAAATGGGAAAGCAAGTCACATAGCAAGTGGGCAAGAATACTGACTGTTGGGCTCGGGTTCTTGACTCTTTCAAAGTGACTGATACTTATTTAGCATATTAATCCCTGATGTCCATCCCTAAGGAAGTATGTGGCTGTGTTTGTTTACTCTTGTCTTAAGAACTGGCCCATGAAAGTGGAGGAGTGGCTGTCTATAGTTATAAGGTCACCTTGTCTTCTGTGTCGTCTTTGAGGGCCTGTCCCTGTCTAACTGATATAATATTTCTATCTAATTTAGCTATCTACAACATTGCCCCCTCTGAAAAAGTAACCTGACAGCCATGAGAGAATCATGAGTGATCATCACTTTGGCTTCTTCAGGCTGAAAGGGGTCATAGCTGTAGGTCAGCAGTCAGAGAAACTCTTTAGAGGGTTGGTCTAAAGGCCCTTGACAGATACCAGACATTTTCATCTTGGTTGAACATATAGCTTTGAGTTTGGAGGCAACAAAGCCAAACAAACAATTAAGTATGCATGGGCTAAATAATAAGATCAGCAGGATAATTATGAATGCAGTCAACAACCATCTGGGTCCTCTTGGTGAAAATTGTTTAGATCTTAATTCCTATTTATTCCCATACCACAGACAGAAGCATTTTACTACAGAAGTGCCAAATGTCCATTCCATCCTCTGAAGCATCTCTTAGATGTTCTCCTTTGCCTGCCAAGAAACCATTTCTTTTACATTAATCTCTCCCCCATTCTTGCTATAGACGTGAGCTCCTGATACCTGTACCCCGCACACATCCACCGCATCCTTTTAGTTTTCAGTGCTGAGGAACCAGCCCTTCTTATTTTTTGTTTTGAGACAAGATCTTGATAAGTCATGGCAGTACCCAAGCAGGCCTTCAGCTCACAATTATGGTCCTTCAGCCTCTCAGAGTGCTGGATTACACGTGTGCCACAGCATGCCCAGGTCTCTCTCATCACTTCTAATTCATCTGTATATTTTGTCTAAGATACTGTTTTTCTCTTGGTTCATTAAACTCAGAATTTTCTTTTTTTTTTGTCTTTTTTTTTGTCTTTTTGAGACAGGGTCTTTGCTATGCAGTTGAGGCTGGCCTTGAGCTCACTTTTGTAGTCCAGGCTGGTCTCGAACTTGCACCGATCCTCCTGCCTCAGCCTCCCGAGTGCTGGGATTACAGGCATGAGCCACCACGCCCGGCAAACTCAGAATTTTCTATAGGAGAGAATGATGTAAAGCAAAATTGATGATCTCACCTCTTAGAGTTAATCTTGATAGTAATTATTTCTATCCTATAATGAACCTAAATTAATTCCCAAACTTAGAGCTTTTAGGGTTTCCCAAAATTTTCACTGTTATATTTTTGATGAGAAGGAACACCTGTGTTTTACATCATTAATGTATTATTTAGAGTAAAGTCCAAGAAATTGAATTTATGAGTCAATGTATATAAATTCTTCCCAAATCAAATTCTCTGCTTTTTCTGTCTTAGAAATAAGAAGAGAGAGAATATTTTATTTATGGTTATATTTTCTTATAGTGATGCTGCATATATCATCAGCCACCTGAATATCCTTTCTAAATGATGATTATCTATTTCTGACTTTTATCCATTTTTTAAAATTATCCTGGTTATATCTTATTGATTTGTAGGAAAGGAGATCATTACATATAAAATATCAGCACATTGTTTCATATGGTACAAATATCATTTCTATTTTTCATGTTCATTTGATTTTATTTCAGTCATACTGTTATGATTTGTGTGTATTCGTCCCCCTAAAACCTCATTCAGTGATTGAGGTGCAATTATAGAGTTTATGATTGATTCATGATCCAAGGCTAGGATTATGGGTCTGAGTACTACTGGGATTATGGGTGTAAGTGCTACACCCAGCCTGGGGCAGATAGCCTGAATGTAACACAAAACACACAGAAAGGCAGACTTGTTCTCTGTTGCTACTGTTACACTACTCTTCCCATTTGCTTTTGCTCTTTGCCACCGCCATGATCTGCTCACCTCTGGCATGTGCCACTCTGCCTTGGAGCCAGCTGAATAGGGACTGAAACCTCCATTAACTGTGAGCTAAATAAACCTTTCCTTTCTTCATTTTTGGTGTCGGGTATTTGCCCCAGCAATGAAAGAAGAGTAATCGAGGCATATACATACCAATTTAATTATAATACTTGTTACCAAATATTGTAGTACAAAAGTAAGTATGTACTCAAGGCCAAGAACATAGGAAGAAACAGAAATGCAGAGAAATCAACCAGAGATTAGACATTTGACTTTATATTATTTTTTCACACTATATGAACATGTTATTGCACTATGTATCTTATAGCTTCAAATATATATAAGCACTCTGTTATAATGTCAAATATTTCTCTTATTATAATTAATTATTCCACCATACTAATTATACAGTGCATTTTGCTGACCTTTCCATGTATGCATATATACTTTGATCAAATGCATTTGTTATGGTTTGCATCTAGTTGTCCTGTCAAAGACTCACGCAGTCATTGGAGTGGCTTCTAGAGTTTGTGATTAACTCGTGATCTGATGCTAGACTTGTGGGTGTGAGTGCTCCTCCCACCCTGGGATGGGTAATCTGCATTACAATGTCAGGAGGGGAGAGAGGCTTGCCTCTGCTGCTGCAGCCACTGCCCCTCCCTTTCCTCTTTTGCTGCTTCCACTGCTAAGAACAGTTGCCCTCTTCCTTGTGCCTTTCTGCCTTAGAGCCAGCTGAGCATGGACTGAAACCTCTACAAACTATGAGCTAAATAAGCCTTTCCTTCCCTCATTTTGCATGTTGGGTATTGTGTTGCAGCAATGAGAGAAAAGCAACTGAGACAGCACCCTTCCTACCAGTGTCTCTTGTCTCCCCTCTACTCTCACCCCAGTTCTGTTTTCCTTTTCCAAAAGTTCATGTTTTTATTTCAGTTCATCCTAATTTTTTAAGTTTCCATATATAAAACATGTGATACATATATTTTATGTCTAATTTCACTTGTTATTATAACCTATTGTTCCATCCATTTTCCTGCAAATGCTCTGATTTCACTCATTTGTAAGACCAAGTACCACCCCAGTGTGGATGTATCTGTTGATAGCTGACTCTACAACTTACCTATGTAGAACAGTGCCACAATTAACATGAGTGTTAATGTGTAGGATAATACCAAATATGCTGTTACAATGAGTTTTTTTTAAATATATGTACAGGCTAGGGAGATAGCTCAGTAGTCTAAGCATCTGCTTGGAAGTGCAAAGGCTTGAATTTAATCCCTGGTACTGCATGCCAAGACACCCCCAGAATCCCAAGCTTTCTATGACAGCCCTGAAACTGAGCATGGTGATGCATGCCTGTAGTCCCAGCACTGGGGAGGCTGAAACAGAAGGATCGCTATGAGTCCAAGCTGCATAGTAAAACCCCATATACAGTAAATAAATAAAAGAAAAAAAATAAAACATATATACAGATGAAATTCTATGTAGATTTTAATTTTATAAATCTAAGGACAAGCACATTATTGTCTGTGGCTAAATCTACACATTCCCTGTTGGATCAGGAGTTTCAATAGAGTTGAGCATTATAAAGGCAACATAGGGTTGGTAAGATTGCTCAGCTGATTAAGGCACTTGCTTAGGCAGGTGTAGCAGCTGGGGCTCAATCCCCACTCCCGGGGAGCCCTGAAATGGTAATTGAGACTGAGTGTGGTGGTGAGCGCATATAATCCCAGTACTTTGGAGGCTGAAAATAGGGGAATCACTCGGAATCTGATCTATGTAGTTAGACCCTGTAGATCCTGTGCTAGATACATGCTTTACTTAGCCTGTCTACTTAAATGTTTGACATCCTAAAAATCTTCGTGACCACGCCCAGGGTAATGTGGTCACTCCATGGCCTCATGATGTTAACCATCCCAGGAGGTGATATCAGGACCCTGAAGAACAAAATTTCCTTGCATGGGGACTTGAGAGAATGTTTTTGGTCATTATGGTGAGCTACTTGCCTTAAGGGCTGAGGAAAATGGGTGCCTCACTAGTGAGGAAGAGACACCATAAGGTGAGGATGAGGAAATACTGCTTTCCAGATATGTGGTTCTGGAAACCTTAGATTGTGATGATGTAGCTGAATTTTCTTCAAATCCAGTGGATGGTTCCTAGAGAACTGTGAGTGGGTAATTTGATGAGAGCAGTTTTTAAAAGCTCTCACAGTTTCGTGGAGGGGAGGACAAGTTAGTCGGAAAGTCCCCAGTGAAATTAAGGATGCTCCACCAGAGAGGATGATGATATGAAGATGGCAATAACCTTAAAATTAAGGGTTGGGTGAGTAGTCAAAAGACATCTTCGGTGAATTCCAGAGGTTTGCAGATGTGGTACCTGGTTGGCAGTATCAGGTACAGGATGAATAGAGTGGAAACTGGTTTTGGCATTTCTGTCTGGAGGAATGGGAAGATTCCAAGACTGAGATGGAAGCGTTAAATGTGTACCACTCAGAAAGGACCTGGAGTCTGTTTTGAGATGCATGCCCTGTGGGAAACCCAAAGACAATGATAAGTAGGCAGTGAGACTGCGGGTAAGTAGCTAAAAAGGAGAGGGTCGGCCTAAGCCATCACCTTGTGAGCAGAGATGGCTGCCATTTTGTGAGTGCTTTCTCAGAGCCAGACATTCATTAGCTTTTGTAGCCTACAAAATAAAAAATAAGAGCAGCCAGCAAACATTTAAATCTGTCATATTTCCAATGTCAAAGACTTGTGAGTTAAATCAATGAAGTTTGTCATGTCATTTATAATATTTGTACAGACAAATGAAAAAATGATACAAATCTTGACATGGATTATCTCATCCCCTACAAGAGTAGACAATAAGCATAGCTGCCAGCTCCATTTTCTGAGTGGAGAGACTGAGGCACAGAGGGATTAAATGATCAGTGAAAGGTGATGGGTTGACTCAAGCAGTGGGTCTCACACTGTAGGATGTATCAGAATCACTTGGACAGCTTGGCGAAATACAGATTTTTGGACCCGTTCCCGGGGTTTCTGATTCAGTGGCTTTCTGGTTAGAGCAGAGAATTTGCATTTCCAATATAATCTCAATGGATGTTGATGATATTTGTTTAGGTACTACACTTTGAGAAGCAAGGGTGTAGAGAAAAGATAGGAAGGAGTCTGTAGAATGCGGACATTCAGTGATAAAATAGACATAGCAAGGATGAAGGCACTAGAAATAATTGACTTGAGAAGAAAATATTTCTGGGGAGAAGGGTCAGCTCTGTTGAATGGGCAGCTGGGGCCAGCTGTGATGCAAGGCATCAGGCAAGCATGGGACCAAGAACGTGTTTTGAGTTGGGTGATAGAGGCCGTTGGTGCCTACACAAGTTCACTGAGCTGTGTGCATCAAATGAGATTGATAATGGTTTGTACAGAATAGGAATACAGAGAGGAAGAGGAAATTCACTGAAAGAGTTCGTTAGGGAAGAGATTTGACTTGAGCTAGCCTTTCGTTGAATTTTGATATTGCTTTCACTTTTCCATTACTATAGCATTTCAGAGAGCATTGTTATACATGCATGAATGCAGGTCCATATGATTGTTTTGGATAAATTCCTAAAAGTAGGTTTGAGTGAAAGATTATTCACAGTGTGAGCTTTTAGATGCAGAATATAGATATGGACAATAAAGAGCCAGATTCCTAAAATCAGCAGTGCTGCTACTCCAAGGAGCTCTAACTTCTCTGCCTCTGCCAATACCTGGCACTAGTTTTCATCATAATCTTCGAAATATCATATGTCAAAATTTCAAATTCTAATTTGCAAGCCTATGATCCCTGGAGCTTTTCATGTTTTCTGGCTACTTTTCTTTTGTGAGTAACAGATATATCATTCTTATACATTTTGCTGTGGAGACATTCATTTTTTTCTTTTCAACTTATAAAGAATACTTTATATATCAATAGCATTGATCTTGATAATTTCTATAGATGGCAAATATTTTCAGTTTCAGACGTGCATTTGAATATGTTAATGTTCTATGATAATGAGAAAATATTATCTTCTATTTGATTAAATTTACCTACTTCTGTTGGCTGCGTATTTGAAGTAATGCTTAAAACTTTCCCCATACAAACATATTTCATATATATTTACCTAAATTGTGGTGTCATTTTGTTTGCTTTTGTACTACAGCAACTTTACTCCACCTAAAATTTATTTTAGGAAAAAAAATAAAATAAAATTTATTTTAGGAGAAAGTTTGCTATTTTTCATAGAGTTAGCCTACTGTGCCAATACTATTGAATCATACTACCTTGTTCTATGACTTTGAAATGCCATCCTTACATTCTAAGTTTTTATTTGTGGTTTTGTTTGCTTCTAGATATTTTCTTGTACATACGCTTCTTCTACAGATAGTCCCCAATGAGGCTCAAGGAAGTCATCCTCCCCTGATACCTAGGATGTCTGAAGTTTCTCGGGAATCTGATCTGAAAATGATTCTTTCATTTTATTTCTTCGTCTTGGTCTCATGTTTATCATGCAGAAAGCGAAAGTCATCCAAACTTCAATACTGTTGTAGGTTCACCTGTTTTTATTTCTTTAACCATTTCTGTAAGGAAAAATCTTTTTGGGGAAAAAACATAGAATAGATTTATACCCAGCAATGCTAGGTATTTAGGTTGACATTGATAATGCAGAATGTTCCCCTTGTGCATAAGGAATAACATAAACCATATAAAAGGCTCTTAGAATCATAGCATCATAGAGCACAACTTGGAGGAAACCCAGCACATGTGAAAGTGTTGGAAAAACAAAGTAATCAGAGCTGTGGATATAGAAGTGAAGATGGTCTAGAAGAGAGAGTGTCTAGAAGGCCAGGCTAGTCAACAAGTAAGACAACCGGTTTTCTCAAAGACCTCTAGGAGCTGGCTATTGGTCAGTATAACCTAGAACTTGTCAAGGGATGATTTGAATTCAAAAATTCAAACTTCTTCTTATCGCAGATGCAGACAAGAACACCGCATGCTGGCTTATTATACTACATAAGCATTGACTAACACATTTTGCATAGGGGGGAAATGCATTTAGTCAAACAAACAACAAAAAAACCCCTCTGTTTAGCCATCCATTTCAAATTTTTATAGAAAATTGTGTAGGCAGCATCAATTATGCTTGGGCAAATTTAGACTAATTAATGGGTTGACTAAGATAATTATTGAAATTTGTCTATGGATGAAAAGAGGAAAGATGAACCATTTAAATTGCTTTTTGTGTGTGCCTGATGACTATTTCCAAAAGAATGAGCCCACTGGGAAGTGTATGAAATAGGAGTAGCCCAGTTCTTTGCAGGGTATGATGATAGAGTAACAAGGCAGATGTTTTAATCAACACACCAGGATTAATGCCTTAAAATGTCTAATATCCATAAATACATATAAAACACACCTTATGTAGAGAGACAGATTTTATGGAAGGTCAACAGCATGCAGAAATTCTTTCAGATTTTTTTTTGTGTTTACTTTTCATCTACAAAAACAACCCCATGAAGAACACATTATCGTCCCTCACTTATAAACAGCCTCGGAAGCAAAAAGAGGTTACCTGTTGCCAGTTTTATGTGGTCAGAATGGGAAGAATTGTGTTGGAACCCATGGTCGCAGCAGTGCCCTCCTTCTTCAAAGAGGGATCCTTGAGTGATCACTTTCTCTTTGGACTGAAACAGCTATTGTTCAAACCGTACTTGTATTTACTGATAAACAACCTTGAAACCAAGTGTTGGATATACAGCGAGTGCATCATTCTAGTTTCTCTCCAGTCATAGTAAGTTGTTTCTTGGAGTCGGTTTTTCATTTTTCAAGTCTAAACTTAGACAACTTCTAAAAGCTATGTCTACTCATAAAGGGATAAAGTTTCACCCCATGTTGCGGCTCTTTTATAAGAGTGTATCCCACTGGCAGGGACTCATATAGCCACAGGGAGTCACTCTGAATTTTGTGTTAGTGAAGCTCAACAGGCAGTGGCTCTCATATTGGGAAGGCATTCATTCTGCCATTGGTAGCTGTGTGATTTGGACAGGTTATCTATTATATCAGATTCAGTTGTTGGAAACTCAACTCAAAACTCTTAGTTAAAAGAGTAATTTTGTGGCTCATGTCAAGAAAAAGCTGAAGAGTGTGATTTGCCATTTGTCTCTCTTCTGTTTTCTCCCTTTCCCTATCACTCTCCTTCCCACTCACATCACTGCATTTGTCTTTGTTAGTTTCATTATCAAGCGAGTCCCTTCAAGCAATTAGAAATGGCTCAAGTCAGCAACTTCTGACATTACCAGTTCTGCTGATAACCTACTGCTATTATGGACTATTGGACTATATTGAGTTATCTGGCTAAATTCAAGTACCTACAATATTTGAACTGGCATCGAGTATGAAAAGGTCCTTTAAAGACTTCTCCAAGTTAAAGCATGACCTATATAACAAAATATGTAACTTTTGTATCTGACAAGGTCAGTTAAATCTCCAGGATTGACCTTGAAACCATGCACAGCATGTTGTAGAAGTTTTGTCAGTGTCAGCCATTGAAATAAAACAAAGACTTCTCCAAATATAGTTTCTCTAACAATAATAGAACACCCATCTCTGACAAAACAGAAAAGGGGTATAGAAATTAAGGGCTATTTTGTAGTAAAAAAAAATACATATGTATATACAAAATAGGATATATAAACAGCTATCTTCTGTTAGTTCAATGAGAAAAGAGATCTATACTAATATTGTCTAGACAAGATATCATGTCTACATCTTGTCCTTTGAATAACCATTATGAAGACAACAGTATACAATGTATTAATTATTGTAACTGTCCTACTAACCTCTTTTGGAACTGTTCATTGCTATTTTTTCTCATTAAAAATGAATAAAAATTAAAAAATAAAGGAAATTAGAAAAGTGGTCTGAAAATACTTCCAGATTTCTCTGATAGATTCTTATCATCCAGGCTGAAGTTGCATACCTTCTCCAGTGGCATGGAGTTGGGAATTTGATTAAAATCCACCAAGATAATACAGAAAAAGAGAACAAAAATTCAAAAACTCGAAGTGTATGTAGAAGACAAAGTAGTAGCTACCTACTGTGGAACTATTATTTTTTTTTTCAATTACAAAATAATCCTGAAATTGATCTCATAAACTTGGTGTGAATGTGAAGGATAGAAATTGAGAAATGCTTGTCACATAGCCATTTTTAAGAAAAAATGGTTATTATAATTATTCAGTTGTAAACCAGCCCACAGTTCCTCTCAAGATTACAAAGAATTCTTCCACCATTTCCAGTTGATGCCTGTTTGTAATGTGAAGCACTCTTGGCTTTGTCTAAGCACCTCTGACTAAATTTAAAATTGTTCTTTCAATGAATTATTAATAGATACTTGAGATAGAAATGAATGAGGGTCAGTCTTTGCCCTTTAGACTCTCCAGACCCTGTACCAGAAATCTCTACAGGGCTGTTTCTGTCTCTCAGATCCATCGGGTCCCTGCAACTGCAGACAATAAACACAGGTATCTGTTGAAACCAGCATTTCCTAAACTACAATCTTTCCTTCCCAGTCTGCAGTGGTGGTGAGGGATTTTTGCTGAGCCCTGTGTCTGTAGGCAGGTTCTAGCACAGTGGTTCTCAACCTTTCTAATGCCGTGACCCCACAATATAGTTCCTCATGTTGCGGTGACCCCAAACCAAAAAATAATTTTGGTGGCTACTTCAAAACTGTAATTTTGCTACAGTTATGATTTGGAATGGCTTTAGGCGACCCCTGTGTTTTGGTCGTTCAATCCCCGCCTGGGTCGCGACCCACAGGTTGAGAACCTCTGTTCTAGCAGATTAATAAGCAAGTGCCTTTTCACGTTAAAGTTTTGTAATATTTTTCAGTATTTATTTCATAGGGTTAATATGAAACTAACCTTACTTTTGACCTCAGGAACAGATTAATGATAGGCTCAGGCTATGGCAGCTAATGGAATTTGACTAAAACAAACAAAACTCCAGTTTATTTCATTGTAGTCACCCCTTTTATCACTGTTTCCCTCTCCATATCCCTCCCCTCCCCATGGCTTTTTTAATACACTTTATTCCTTTATTTGTATTCCAGAATACAATGTTTTGTTAGTTTGAGTATTTTAAATTTGCACCAGTAAGACATCTATAGTTCACTCTACTTCATCATTTTTAAGGATGAAATAGATGATCTGCTATAGCCTGAACCTTTAGCACTGATCTTTTAAGTTTTATCTTGGCTATGTATGTGTATCTCACCCATAAAATTTGTTTGCTTATTTATTTATTTTGGTAGTGGGACTGAACTCATGACCCTGTGTTTACCAGTCCAGTGCTTATTCTGCTAAGCCACCTCCCTGGCCCTCACCCATAACTTCTAACCTTCACATTTAGCCTGCACTTTTCTTCAAATCCTTGCTACCTCCTGCTACATCGTAGAACACATCCACTGATGAGGACCCATGAGAAGCTCTGCGCTCTCTCAGTCATGGATTGCAAACACTGAAGATTATGTTTAAAAAATGACTGCACTGATTTACACCCCCCAGAGCTGTGGTTGAATGCTGCACATCACCACAGATCTGCCTCGATTTAACACTAGGGAGGTTTATTATTATTATTATTATTATTATTATTATTATTATTATTATTATTGCCTGCCAATCTGTTAAATAGAACTGACAGCATAATTCTTTCATTTTAATTTTTTCTTATTACTAATGAGTTTGAGCACCAGATTCTTCATCTTTATTATTTTCTTATTCTTATGACTTCTGCCTTTTGTTTTGGAAAAAGATTTCCTGTTTTTGCTTTTAAATATTTACAACTGCATTTATATTCTAGGTATTAATCACTTGTTTCTTTTAGGTATTGCGAGTTATCTTTCCTTAATGTGTATTTTTTTATTGACCATAGCAATGTTATAAAATATTTGTTAATTATTTATATGATGTATGCTTTTTGGGAATTTCTCTACTCTTATGTCCCAGTGCTATTTTCCTATTTTCTCCTATTAATGTTGTCATTTTTAAAATTTAAAATATCATCTATTTGTTTGTCTGCTTGCTTGCTTGCTTGTTTGGTATAGGGTCTTGCTATGCAGCTGAGATTCATAGTGGTCCTCCTATCTCAGTCTCCCAAGCTCTACAATTGCAAACCTGCACCATCCCATTCTATTTCATGGCAGGCACAGCATGCGGTACTAGGAATTGAACCCAGGTCTTTGTGCTGGCCAGGCACACTTTCAGGCTGCTGAGCCATCCTCCTAACCCCTAACTTCATAGTTTTACTTGCCATGTTTTGGTACTCGATACACTGGAACCTGCATGTATATTTTATATTTGCTTACAAGGAAGCCAATATTTCCAACTCATCTACTAATCGATCACTTATCCATTGATATGCAATGTAACATATCTCATATAATCTATATTTTATATTTCAGCTCTACCACAGAGCTTATTGTTAAATTCCATTATAATTATGTTTTTCTCAATTTTAGATTGGGGAAGTTCCCAATCTTCCACCTTAGCTAATTATGGACTTTTATTCTCACTTATAAAATTTAAGCTGTTTATCTTATTCTTATAGGATTCCAACTAAATTTTGATGAGATCCTACTGAGTTTATAGATAAATTTAGTAAAAGTATTGACATTTTTGTTAGATCGTGTTATTCTCTCTAAAAAAATGGGATGTATGGATTTATGTATTGAGTTTTTCAATGATGATTATTAAACTTTTAAAGTTGTGTTCATAAATAACTTGTGAGTTCTTGATTAATCCTTATTGTAGTTATTGTTTCATATTATAGTTTTTGTTGCCATATATATATAATTTTTACTGCTTTTAGTTATTGATGATGTAGAAAAACACCATTGATTTTCTTTGCTGATATTGCATCCAGCTGCCTAGTAAAACTTTTATTGATTCTAATAGTCTGTGACTGTGTTGCATTTTCTGTATGTATGATTGTATTATCTACAAATATTGACAGTTACATCTCATATTTATTTCTCAGTCTGTTCTTTGCTCCTTTATTTGATTATCAGAACCAATGAGTATTGGTGTCCTTCTTCCAATTTTAATGTACATAATATTTCTAAAGTTTCTCAAAAATGTATACTATTTGTTGTAGATTTTATACATATAATTTAAGGCTGTTATATTTTGTTTTTAGTTTGCTTAGAGGCTTTTCTCCCAGTTTTTCTCCATTATAAGAGATGGAGCCCAGGTCCTTTCCCATGAACTACATTTCCAAACTTTTTTTATTTTTTATTTTGAGACTTAACCTAAATCACTAAATTTCTCAGACTGGGCTCAAATTTGTAATCCTTGGATCCCAGCCTGCCCAAGTGGGAGGATTACAGATGTCTGCCACTACACTTTCCATAGAGTTTTTAAATCAGGGATAGAAGTTGAAGTGGGCCATGCTGACACAGGCCTATAGTCCTACCATTCTGGGAACCATAGGAGAGTCATAAGGTCGAACCCAGACTGGGCAACTTAATGACTTGGTGAGACCCTGTCTTTTATTTTAGAAAGGGATGACAATGTGGTTCACTTTGAAGGCCTTGGGTTCAGTCCCCAAGTGCCCAACACACAGACACATGCACACACACACGCAAAGTACAAGTTGAATTTTATCACTTTTATTTTGATACTTAATGTGATATTTTCCCCTGAGACTTCATCTGTTTTATATATAGAAGAGAATATAACAGGCTGTGAATGTGAAATCATATATATATATATATATATATATTCTTTAATTGCAGTGTTTCTCTTACACATGCATGAGTGCTTAAGTTATTTACTCTAATAAGCAAGAGATAATTTATATGAATGTTAGCAAATGATATCATTCAAAAATGATTTCAATGTTTTATGGTGTCCAAGCTAGCAAAATATTTTTCAATGTCTGAACTTTTCGTTTATTATACAACTTCTTAGATGATATTTTGAAGTTTATTATTAAATGAACATGTAGCTTTTTACATAATTAAATTTGAAATTACAAAAGAGTACTTAAGAAAAATTAACATTCACCTAGGCATTAGTGGCATATACCTATAATTCCGGGTCCTTGAAAAGCTGACGCTGGAGGCTTGCAGATTTGAGACCAGCCTGGGCAATTTAGTAAAACCATATCTCAAAATAGAAGTAAAAATGTGTGGTGTTATAGCTCAGTGATAAATGTACTCTGAGTTTAGTCACTGGTACCACACACAACAAAAAATGAATACATTTCCTGGGCTAGGGAAATAGCTCAGCAGTCTAAGCACCTGCCTGGCAAACACAAGGACCTGGGTTCAATCCCTGGTACCACATGCTGTGCTAGCCCTGGAGCCCTGGGTGTTCTGTGCAGGTCCTGAAACCAGGCATGGTGGCACAATTCCAGAGCTGGAGAGTCTGAGAGAGGAAGATCACTATGAGTTGGAGCTGTGTAGCAAGCCCCTGTACCAAATAAATATATAAATGAAAGAAAAATAAATAGAATGAATTCTCCACAATCCATATCCTTCAGTTACTTAGTTCCCTTCTTTTACATTAACCCTATGATCAAAAGTTGATAAATACATAAATTTTCATGAATATGTAAACAAATATTCAAATATTAGATTCCTAACATTTTAAAAACAGGTATTAGTAGATCTCCTGTTTACAACTTTACCATGTCCTCTATTATATCTTGGAGATCATTCAGTTATATAAAAAATACATTTTATGGCTATTTAGTATTTTAATGGCATCAACTCACACTGGTCTTCAAAAGACTCCTCTCTAATTTCCTATGAATGCACTGTGGTGGATTTAGCAGCCATCTGCTAATAGGTATATAAGTCATCTGTCATCATTTGTTCTTGCAAACATTCTTCCATGCATGTGTGAGTACATTAGTAGGAAAATGCTTAGAAGTAAAATTATGGATCTCTATGTGTTTGAAGGTGTAATTTTCATAAATTTGCCAAATTATTTCCTCTACATAGATTATATCACATTGTAGTTTTTACAGAATTATGAATACTTTTTTTTCTACATAGTAGTCAGCAAAATATATTTTCTAACTTCTCCAAACTTCTATGTGAATAAATATATTTCAGTTAAATATTGCTTTGTATGTGTCTGGAGCTATAAAGTAATTTGAGAAGCTTCAATGTTTGTGAGTCATTCGAAGTTTTTTCTTCCCTCAGAAGCATCTGCTGTGCCCTTTTCCAGTTGGGTGGTTGTTCCTTATTTTACTGATTTATAGTAGTTCTTAGTGCACTAGGAAAACTGTGATATATTTCAATTTAGTCTTTTTACTTTCCTCATGGTGGCTTTGGTCATGTGTTTCTTTTTAAAACTTCATGCCCTTCATTTTTAATCAGTATTGGTCCTGTGGTTGCTAGGTTTGGGTCAAGCCTGGCCTTCCTCCCAAGCTTTCAGATGAACAGTTCTATCTGGTATTACTTTTATAGGTTCATCATTGGCATCACACCTTGGATTCTTTGTGCCATTTTTCCTGGGTGTGAGGTGTGCACCTAATTGCATTTTCCTCTATGTGGTCACCTAACAGTGTCAACTAAATAATCCAGTTCTTTGTTCATTGATTTCTAGTCACCCTTCATTACACCCTAAATCTACCCGGTATACTTGATCTGCTTTCACATTTTTCACTGTATTTCTTTTGTCTAGTAGTAGAGCTGAATCATAATCATTTAGCTTTATGTACTGAAACAAAATCTTCTTTCCCACCTTGGGTAACTAGTATGCCTCCTTCCCAATCTGACTGTACTCTGCATAATGTTCTTTCTCACAAATGTGTGATATTGTTGATCACTCTTCATATGAAGGTTAGGAAGCTCTTGTTTATATTGGTTTTGGGATCACACGGTACTGTCTAACTTTGTCTTTTGGAATCTACCCAAGCTATCTGTGTGCATAGTTTAAGTAGTCAAGTCGTTCTTCAAGGATGGCATGTGACAAAGGGCAGATCCCATCCTCCTGCTGACGGTGATGCTAATCTGTATTTCTGAATCAGCAACCTTTATTGGTACTTGAAATTTTCCTGCTTTACCAGTTAACTTCTTGCTGAACAAAGTTATTGAGCCCTTCTTTCTCCCACTGAACATTCACATGGGCATAGATCCCCTTGGCATCCCCATCCTTCCAACAAATTTATATCCTAATTTTGGTTAGATCAACATTCAGTGTTTACAATGTTTTGACTATTTAAATGTCATTCAAAATTGAACCATGCAGCAAATTATGATTATTTTCCCTTTCTGCACAACTATTATGTTTTCCCCGAAGCTAATATTTGCCATGTTTATGGTTTGTTTGCTTCATTTTTATGTTTTTATCACTAATTCAGCCCCAGCTCTTTGCCAGCTATCTAGCACTCTTTCCAGATATTCATGCTCTTCAGTTATTTTTTCAGTTTCATCCTCCTGCAAAAGTTTCTCCCCAAGCTGCTAGCCTGCTGTACTCAGGCACCCTTCTGTCTCTGTGCACACCTGGTGCACCCCAGTGCCTTGTGTCTCCCTTCTATGTCATGCCAAGGATGCTCTCCCCCTTTCTCCTGTGTTAATGCTCCCATCCAAGAAGCTTCCATTTTCCTTGTTTTTCTGCATCATCTTGGAGGACTTTGGCTGCAGAGACTTTCAAAAAGAGTGTGTGCAGGAAGCCAAAATAGGAAGACCTTCTGTAGACAGTCTTCACATTAAAGAATAAAGGAGCCTCCTTCCTGGAAATAACTTTCCCTTTGGAAGAACTGTTCCATTGCTTTTTGGGGTCTGGCATTGCATTAGAGAAAACTCAAGCTATTCGGCTTCCTAATTATTGCCTACTCCTCTCTTTGTTCCCAAACTAGTAAGATACCATGAAGGTCCCATCATTCTAAAATTTCGTAATTATATGCCTTGTTGTGAATGAATTTTTACCTGTTACCTGGTTGAGCATATGATGGGCTATTTTGTCCTGTTACTGTTCATCCTTTACATCCAGGAAAGCTTTTTGACCCCTTTTAGTGGTTGTTAATGCCCTTCACTTTTTCTATTTCTTTTGTTGAAGCTCTAGCGTTTGGATGCTAGAAATGTTGGATTTGTTTCCTGATGCACCAATTTTCATTATATTCCAAATATTTGGACTTTTGCTGTACTTTCAAAAACATTTCCTTAGTTTCATCTTCTGGCTCTACTGACGTTTAATGTGTCCTATCATATTTTTAATTTCCAAGAGCTCTTTGTTTTCACAGTGTTCTTTTGTTTCTAATACTTTGTTCACAGTTTTCCCATATATTCTCTTAGCTCTCTGGGGAAGTTTATAACAGTGCATTTATTTTTAGTTGTCTTAACACCAAACAGTCCAGTTTCCCCAAATTGTTTTGTTCCACTTATTTGTTTTGATCTCTATCTCTTATGTTTGGTGATTTCTCTACATACCTATATCTGTTGAGAAATACAACATGGACTAAAACAAATTGAGTATGGGAGTTAGATTAAGGAAAGATTAAAGAAATGAATATATTTAGGTTGAACACTGCCTAAAGCAGTGGGCGATAAAGAAATGGATGATGGTTTTTTAAAAACCAAAAACACAGTAGGAGCAACACTACTAGAGAGAACAGTATTTAATGTTGGGAATGCCAGATTTGAGTCTTCTGTGGCACATTGCTCCTGCAGTCTTGGTAAAGTACTTGATAAATGTAAACTTTCCTATACAGAACTTTTGCTGCATTCTGTGAGCAGGCAATGTGAATGTTGCCTAAACCTATATCCAGGATCCTAGAGCCACAGTAAGTGTGTGACCAGCCCCATAGCTGGTCTACAGTTACAAAGCTACCTAATCAGCAAATATTGTATGTTACCGGATACCAAAGACCAAAGTTAGAATCTGGGGGTACAGCAGTGAGAATGGCACAGCTCCTGACTCTGGCCTCCCATCACCAATGGAAGCAAATAGTAGGCACCTACAGAGTGCACCTACAGTGCTGCTGACAGGAAGTCTGTCACCTGAAGTGTGTGTGTCACCGAAAGAGAATTAGTGATAATTCCATGAATTTGCATCTTAATTTGATGTTTCACGGTGTACCAAAATACAATGAAGATGCAGAAGGGCAAAGAGAATGCTTTATGAAACACAGACAGCAGGGATAGAGTGGAAGCACAGGAAGATCTAATGTGGTTAGGGCAGGAGAGGTTCTGTGTGGAGGAGACAGGGTGCTAGAAGTGGAAGATCCTAGTTAGAGAAGTAGCCTGAAGAAGCATATAAAATCATACTTCTGCCTTTGTCTCTACTCAACATACAACTCATAAGAACATCAAGAATCCCATTGGATGCCAATTACCTCATCCTTTCTGCACTGAGCTGGAACATTCCTGATGATGACACAGGTTACTGCCCATGTGACTTGATGTATATTTCCAAGTGGCTAATTAATTCTGCTAATTACATCAGTGGGAATTGGAAAGATGCTCTTCTGATTAGGGGGCTGTGGTCAAGAGGCTCTTATTCACATCTATTGAAAAATAAGTGCCCTCTGTGTAGACGCTGTTAATTTCTGCCAACAAGAGACATCAGAGTTAGCCCCAGAGACTCCACCTTTTCTCCACTCCACCTGTCATTCCTATGCAAGGGAAGACAATTGAATCTCAATTAATATCAGCAAGGATCCAGAGAAGGAACCTTAATGTATATGTCCCTGCCGGGCGTGGTGGCGCACGCCTGTAATCCCAGCACTTGGGAGGCTGAGGCAGGAGGATCGCTGTGAGTTCGAGACCAGCCTGGGCTACAAAAGTGAGCTCAAGGCCAGCCTGAACTGCATAGTTGAGACCCTGTCTCAAAAAGACAAAAAAAAAAAAAATGTATATGTCCCATTGGGCAGCTGGAATGATTTGGGGGTTTTGGGTACTGCACTGGGATGTAAGGTTTCAAGCTAAGATAGTCCTACATTGAAATTTGCCTCTAGCTTCTCTTAGCTGTGTAAGCTCTACGAAGGTTTTCTTGTTTTGTTGTTTTGTTTTAATTTTTCAGTCTGTATGTCTAAGTGCTCACATTTGCAAAATCAAAAATAAAATAAAATAAAATAGTACCTATGTTATGGTTTGGACGTGACAAAATGCCTGCCAGAAGATTTATGTATCTAGATTCAGGGCTTTGGGGAAATGATTCCAGTGGAGGGGATGACAACACCAGCAATGGATTGAGCCCTGGATGAGTTCGTACTTGCAGGTAGGGAGTGGGACTTGTTGAATGATGTAAGTCACTGAGGTCACACAACCTGGAGCCTTGTCTCCAGCCCCTTCCTCTCTTTCATTCTCTCCAACCTCTCTGCTTCCGGTCCCCATGAAGTGAGCAGTTTTCCTCCACTCTATCCTTACATTGTGCTATTTCTGATTTGCCACTGGCCCAAAAGCAATAAGTCCAACTAAGTACAGAGTGCGACCTCAAAATCCCTGAGCCAACATAAATCTTTCCTTCGTAAGTTGTCTATGTCAGGCATTTTGTGACAGCTAACAGAACCTACTTCATAGGGATATTGTAAGAATTCAATCTGTTGATCCATTTAAATGTCAGAAACATGTCTTGCATGTAGTTAGTGCTCAGTAGCTATCTTCATTGTTACTGTTGATTTGAAGATCTGTGGGGGAATCAAAGCAGGTGGTCAGCAAGGCATTTTGGTGCTGATGTTACTTGATAAGCCAGATGCAAGTTGTTTCCTGTACTCCCTTGCTTTGTTGCAGTTCTTGGTGGAGAGTAAGTTATTTCCTTAGAACCCTGATGTCTAAGTGTGTGTTGGGTGGTCTGCTTTTTCTTGCACTGTGATGCCATGTGGACAGGAAGTGTGCTGTTCCATCCCAGTACTTAGCATGGAGCCTGGGACATGGCTGAGCTCAGCTATGATGTGTTGGGTGGGTGAAGGCACAGAATGAGAACTTGGAACCATACTTGGTTTTCAATCCTGGATCTGTATCTTGTGCACTGGGCAAGCTGCTTACAACAAAATTTATGTTTGTCATCAGCAAAATGAAGACCATCATTTCCATTTCAGTGAAAAAACAATTTTAACTGGTATAGAAAAGTAGAACAGGGTTGGTATATAATAAGCTTATATATTGACTTATTTTGAAAGAAAATGAAACATCTAATACATTATTGCTGCAATCTTTATTACTCTACCTTTGCAAACATGCAAATAATATATAATCATACTCAGTGTAACATTTACTAATATAATAGTACCCCATCCAATTTTGCATTCCATGCTTTTAGATGTTATGATTAACTATGTTCCTAAAATACTAAATAGAAAATTCTAGAAAAAAACAATTCATAAGTTTTAAGTCAGATCCCATTCTTAGTAGAATGATACAACCTTATACTGTCCTGCTCCATGAATCATGTCTTTATCTACTATATCTATACCACATATTTTTTTCTGTTCCTTAGTTACATAATAATCATCTCAGCTATCAGATCCACTGTTGTAGTATCCTAGTGTTTCTGTTCAAATAATTTGTGTGTATGTGTTTATGTGTGTGTGTATTTAGTACTCTTTCTACAGGTTCTCACTGCACAGATCAAACTCATAGTGATCCTCCTGTTTTCAGTCTCCCAAGTGCTGGGATACCAGGCTCACCATCACACCCAGTCTCATTTGCTGTTTCCATGTGCCCCAGGGGCTGGGCCAGCATGGTAGGCCAGGGATTGAACCCCCTTTCCCTGCACTGCCTGAGCAAGCACTTTAATCTGCTGAACTATCTGGCTGGCCCTTGTTTTCAAGTAATTCTTATGTAGTTGTCTGATATATATATAACATACCATACCATAGGCATTGCATTCTGACATAGCACCAAAGAAAGGGTGGAAAGTGCACTACGATAAGATATTCTGAGAGATACCAAACTCACTTAACTTTCATTGCAGTATATTGATTGTTATAATTCTGGTTTTTTTGTTATCTCCTATTATGACTAATTTATAAGTTAAACTTTTTCATAAGTATGTATGTACAGAAAATTGACACAGTATATATAGAGCTGAGTACTAGCCAAAATGTTAGGCATAAGCTCCGGGTCTCGGTACACATCCCTTCTGATGTATACTTGGCCTATGGACCAAGTGCACTTAGACAGGTAGATTTCCCCTGCTCTAGTATACTGTTCTTAGCAGAACAGACTAGTACGTTTTTAAGGCTTGGTCTAGTAAATAATATCTCTCCCCTCCTCTCTCTTCCTCCCTCTTTCTCCCTCCCTTTCCCTATCTCTGTGTAACACGGTAGTCTCACCTCTGGGTTTGCAGTTCATGCTTTTAGCTATCTTAATTATGTTCCTGTAATTCCAAATGAAAAATTCTAGAATATGTCTAGAGTTATGTTTGATGGCTGGGGAGATAGCTCAGTGGTGTAAGCACCTGCCTGGCAAGTGCCAGGACCCAGGTTCAATTCCTGATGCTGCATGCCATGGCAGCCACCAAAACTGGATGTTGTGGAGCACATCTGTTATCCCAACACTGGAGAGGCTGAGATAGGTGCATCACTATGAGTCCAGGCTGCATAACAAGACCCTATATCAAATTAATTAACTAATTAAAAATACCAAAGTTAAATAATAGAATTATGTTTGAGTTTTTCTTTAACTTAAACAAGATGTTACAATGTTCCAAAACATTCTTTCCACTTGCTTCTGCTTCTTAGAAATCTGTCAAACTCAACAACTACTACACACTTAACTCAATTCTTTTTATTGCATAAAATATTCTAAAATTGCATGATATACTGTAGTTATTCTGCCTTTAGTTCTTCAGTAGACATTTAGGTTGGTTATAGTATTTGACCATTACCAAAAGAAAAATGTTCTAGCGACTTCTGGAGGAGTATCTAGAATTAATTTTTAGATTTACTAGGTCTTGCCAAATTGATCTACTACAAATACTTCTGCCAGTGATATAAGGGTATATGTCTCCCCATAAACACTCAATAATAAAAGAGTTTTAGTTTTCATTTCATCCAATCAGATAGACCAATAAAGGAATCTCATCCATATAGTTAGCAGAGAAGTTTAGCATCTTCTCGTGTGCTCTGCTGGACATATTATACGTATCCTCACTTCATTTTGAGAAAATCTGATGAATGGACTGTTACTGTGTCCATTTGATACAACTGTAATTAGAGGCCCAGAATGTGCAAGGGATCCCTGTAGCTGTGATGATAAAACATTTGCACATAAGAGTGAAAGTATCCCCTGACATGGAGGAAGAATAAAGAAGCATTTGAAGCTAAATGTAAAAGTCATTGATAAGGACACTGGTGGTAGATAACCTTATATTCAAACCTTGAGTTTCCAAATTGCCAGCTATCTGCCAGCATGAGTCACTGAGTATTTTCAATATATAATTTTAATTTCCATAAAGTCAGAATAAGTTTATTCTCATGATATTTTTCTCTGTGTTAATGAAACCTATAGAAATAATCTATAGATTATAAGGAGTTTTTGAGCAATGTTGGTTGTATTTTGGTTTTGCAAATTTTTTTTTTTAAATCTGAAAAAAAAATGCCTGTCATATGAGAATTTGTTGCCTATTGAAATGCTTAAAATAGATACGCTGGCAGCTGCTGCTCATCTGTCCCCACAGCCACCCACCCTACTCTGGTACTGCCTGGGGTCATAACCACCAGCCACCCACCCTACTCTGGTACTGCCTGGGGTCATAAGCCCCTCTTCTCCCTTAATGTTTGGCACTAATGATAGCTTCCAGAACAGCCACATTTTTATTGAGTGCTTACTCTGTTCCAGGGACCTTGAAATTAGCTCCTTGGTTTCTATCTGTATGACTTTGGCAGGTTCGTTAACCTCCCTTTTCCTTCTGTTTCTCATCTGTGTAATAAGGATAAACAGCAAGACTTGCTTCTCTTGGGTAGTGGAAAGATTCAATGGACTAGAATAAATACCTAAAGCATTTAGACAGTACCGAGCAGGTGAATCCTCTGGTGTTAAGCCAACAGTGGCCATTGTTGCTTACGGTCCTTCAGTCCTCATAGTCGTCTTCAGCTGTAGAGTGATTGTGAGATTCCTTTTAAAACATAAGCATTTGAAGCTGCCTGATCACGGTCTACTTTCGTTAAGTGGAGAACTGGGCATCTTGACCAGGTCTAGAGGGTATGGTGGCTACAAAAGGAGGACAAACATGGTTCCTGACCCTGAACTCACTAGTGATCATGTGGACAAGGCAAGGCAAGTCTTGAGGTATTCTCTTCGAACCTCAGTTTTACATCATAATGTTTCAGTCAGGCAAGATGCTGGCCATATGGGAATCTGTGTACACTACCAGCATCTCTATTTATTAAGGACACAAAGCAATTCTCATAACTGGACACTGACAGGGCAACGACACGCATGGGAGTTGGGGACCCCTCAGTGTTGGAAGTTTTGAGTAAACAAAGCCTATCTGGTTTCTTTCTTTCAGTGGTGATGGTCCCCATCACCACTGGCCTAAAGCAGGGGGTTGTAAGTACTTCCTGTCCATCTTCTCTTTCCCAGGTGGGTCTGGCCCATCATTTCCTCACCTGCCTCCCTGACCAAGTGACCTATCTTTCCCTAGTCCTCCATGTGAGTCCTGTGGAAACTTCATACCTGGACAGAAATGTTTATGAGGAGTGACATGAATAGAAAATGGTTTGGCCGAGCTTCTAGATGGAGGAAGAGGCGACAGCCAATGAGCTGAGGCTCACTAGACATCTCACTGTCTCTATTTCTCCCTTCATCACATCCAATAGCATGACCAGCATCATCTACAATTTGCAGTAGAAAGAACAAAGGCCAAGAGAGACTCTGTGCTTGTGTGGAAGCAGTGAAGCTGGGATAGAAAAACAAACAAACAAACAAACAAAAACCCCACATAAATAGAATTGCCCAGGTGCCAGATCCCCAGAGACAGATAATAAATGCTACAGCATTTCATCCTCTTGTAACCTGAGGTTGATGCTGCTATAGTCATCCCTGATTTACTGATAGAATATGTCAAGGTAACAAGTCAGGCCTACATAGCTAATAACACAAGCATGGATAGCACTGGGAGTACATTTTCTTAGCTGTGTTTCTCACCCGTTTACCAAGGAAATGCACACCCAACACCAGAACACACTACCTTTCCTTCATGTGATGACCCACAGTCAGCTCTGGGTTCCTGGGTAGTTGATTGACTGGAAGGCTTCCTGGGACCTTGTCAGCTACCTCTAAGGCAGGATTCCTGGAGGGACACTTTGCTGCTTGGCCAGGGAGGACCCAAGGCTGAGAGCCAGCATTACACCCATGTTTAATTTCCTGGTCCTACAAGGGAATTCTGAGTGTGTGGAACAAGCCAGCTGAAATTCCTCTGCTTGATTTGCTGGAATCAAATTAGGCTGGTGAATAGGCCAGAAGCATTTTCATCAATTTCTCAGCCTTTCCTTGGAACCAAGCCTGATTTCTGTGGCCTCCCACAATGCTGCCTGCTGTTTCCTGAGAAAACCGGCTCCCAGAACTGGCCCTGCTTTAGTAATGTGGCAAGGCAACGTGGCAGAGGGAAGATTACAGGTATTAGAGGCCATTTAGGATCATTTAGAATCGAGCTGTTTTCGGAGCATGCAATTAATTCGGTTGCATTAAAGGAAGTTGTCGGGGCCCCAGTACCTCTCCCTGTGTTAAGAGGGAGACTTGGGAGGCTCTGTTAAATGAATTACATACCTAGCTCTGGGCTCAGGGCGACGTCTTCATGAGGGCTGAGACTTTCCTTCCTGAGATGTAGGTTTGCTGTGGGGTGATGTGTTTTGGCAAAGGTTGAGTTTGTACCCAAGTCCCATAGCTGATCACTTGTCATCCAGAGTCATGGAACAAAAGTTGGGAGATGGTCTCAAGTCTAAGGAGATATTCTCAATTCTAAACAGATGGTGTCAAGTCTAAGAGGATGGTTGGGGCACAAAGAAGCAAATAAGCTGCATAAGAGCCTCCCCTTTAAGACAGTACAAGTCACAGCTGAGTGTAGCCCTTTTATAAAAGATATGTATGGGTCCCTGAAGGACTTCTACAATAATGTCATGACCCAGAATCCTTCTGTCTGCTAAGCATTGTGTCTCCGCTATAGCAGTCTTCCAAACAGCTCTATGAGGTAGGAACTATAGAGATGGAAGTAAAGGTTCCGAGGACCCTAGCATCTGACCCTAAGCCTTAACCTGTACTCTTCCGTTCTTCATCCCAAGCATGAAAAAAGGGGTAGTGTGGCCTCTTCTCCACAGCCATCTTCGTTCTCAAACAAATATACAAACCACTTATACTCCAAGGAAATTGTGTGTTTGGGCTTTGTCTACATCACCAAGGTCCTAGGAGGAGAGGGGCTCCATTTATACCCATCTTTCTGGGTCCTCAAGAAAGATTACAGATACTGAGATGTTTGGTAAGTTCTATCTTGGTTTCTTGTGTAAGGAAATGAGAGACCTGGACTGGATGTTGAGTCTGAGATCATCCTCTGAAGCTATGTCTGAAGCACTATAGAGGACAGTGGCATCTATCCTCGGTGAAGCTTCTGTCAGTAGAGGGAGCATGTTTTCCTGAAATCCTGGGAGTCTTAACTTCGGCACTTGACCCTTTCTTGACATCCATTTGTAGTCTGTGTTCCACTCCCAGCTGCCTACTCCCACAGGTGTCTGTAGCCCAGATTGACACCATTAGAGGGCAAAGGCCAAAGGGGCCTGGCAGCCAGCAAGTATTGCTTAGATTTGCTAAATGGGTGCTTGGGAAAGGCTGTGGAAGGTCTTATCAATTTTATCTTAGCCTTCTAGTGAGTCAGGCACATCTGCCATCCCTAGGTAAAAATGATGACTGATAAGAAGATAATCCTTTTGTAGAAGTCTCCCTTCATCGCCAGTTTCTAGTGATGCTCTTTTACTGATTTAAAATCTTGTTAGCAAAGTAATTTGTCCTTTGCCCCCATTGACTTGTTCTTCTGAATATAAAGGGAAATGTACACTTGCAAATGCTAACATTTTAGATCCTTATATCCTTGTAGTAAAACAGAAAGCTGAAGGCAACCATGGTTGATATATGATATATGAGAGTATATTAACATCTCTATAACTTTTTGGCTTTAATTTATGACTCCTAGATTCCCGAAAGTTACGTAGCTAAAGGTGAGTCAGATACATATGCTATCAACAGGTGGCAGTAGAAGTTATAGTTAGTCATTTTACTGTGCCACCAAGTATTTCCTGTTTTGTGTTGGGTTTAAAACAAGGGACACTACACTGAGTACTGATTTACAAGGAAGTCTCTAAGATCAGGTTTCTCCCAGGACTGTTAGCATCCACTTTGTCTTACTAAATACCAAGTCCTGGAACTCTGCCCCAGCTCCAACATGCAGTGCTCCTGGAGCACAGAAAGTAAGGGCTAAGTTGAATGTCTGAGTCTCACCCCTGTCCTCCTTCCTTTCCATCTGGACTGACAGCTGAGGGTGATACTAAGCCCACAGATCAGGAAGAAGACCATGGTCCACAGGAAAAGCGCATGCATTTTCACAAGTGTGTGGAGAGCACAAAAACACTAGTCAGTGTTTTTATTTCCTTTTTTTGTTGTTGTTTGTTTGTTTTTGCTTTTTTGGTGGGACTAAGGTTTGAACTCACGACCTTGCACTTACCAGGCTAGCACTTGTGCCACGGAGCTATTTTCCCAGCCCCTTCTTTTTGTTTTTGTTTTTGTTTTTGTTTTTGTTTGTAACTGACTGGTTAACTCTTCATTCCATAATAATATGATACCACAAGTCACTTCTTCAAAGGCTTTCCCAAGACCTCCAGGGCAGGCAAACTGTTCCCAGTTCCATGTTCCCAGAGAGGATTACGGCTCCCTCAGCCCTGAGCATGTTATGTCCTGATGGCCTGTGTGTGCCACTGCCATGAGGCTTTGCACTCTTGCTGGTCAGGAGCTTGCTGCACATGACCCACCATGCCACAGGCGTGTAGTAACCATCAGCAAGGGTTTGCAGCAGTGTTTCTCTGGCCCTGGGATTCTGTAAAACAAAATAATCATGGAAAATCTATTCTCTCTCCAAAGATGTCCCTCTAGTCTTGTCTTAGTAAGTTGCTTCTTATTTCTCATTGCATGTGTGAAAAATTTCTTCATAAGCCTCTGAACAGCTCTGCTCTTTTCTCAAAATAGATGAAATCCTATGCTATCCCATGATGTTTTGCTCAATAATTGGTCATGCATATGATGGCAGTCTCACGAGACTATATTGCCTAGTGCGACTGTGGCCATCCTAGTCTGTGTTAGCACTCTGTGACATCTATAAAATCAAGAAGAAAGCAGCAAGTCACAGCCTTATAAATTCACCTGGTACCAACACAATCCAATCGACAAAGTTTGATTTACTCGTGAACAAAGAATATTTTCAGTGACATTTTATAGCCTTTGTCGAGTAAAGAAATGAAGGGATGAGAAAACAGTGATGGGAATAGAGGTCTAAATAAACTCATTTCACAGTGGCTTAGGTTGTAATGTTTCAAGAAAAAGTCCATTCCCCAACCATTAACAAACCCATGAATTCATCTTTAGCCCAAAGAAGCTGACCAAAACAAAGGTGGTTTCTTCGATGTCTATGGGTTGACTCTCAGCTGAGTACCCACAGCATATTCTTAAGCATGGTGATAACTGCTACCAGCAGTAGGATTTCTCTCCTCCTGTACTTCTCTCCAGGGTTATGGCACTTCTTGCTTCAGCTGATGTAGATACAGTCCATCAAGACATGGTACTCTCAGGGCACCACTCTAGCAGTAATCAAGGGGACTTTGCAATTGCCAGTGACCTTGCTTGCTCTAGCCAAACAGATCCTTTAATCAATATCCTTGTGTGGGAGAATTGCCTTTCCTCATTTGAGCTCAGAGATACTGCATGTCTTTATTGAAGACATTCAAAGTGCTGCACTTCCTGCCACAAGCTTCGTCTTACAGGGAGGAAACTGAGTCAATGTTATACACAGAAACGCAAAGTTAGCTAAGAATAAAGCTAGATGAGTCTGTTTGAGAGGGTCATAAACTTTTTTCAAAGGTTGCAAGAGCTAAGCTTGGCAGGAAGCATAAAAGGATTCCAAAAGTCACTTGTGACAAACTGATGACTGACAGGACCATTAATAGCTAGTAGCCATGTTTTGTGAACAAAAAAATCAGGACACAAAGTGCAACAGGTGAGATGTACTTTTTAAAGGCAATAGTTCAATCTATTTCACTAACTAGAATAATTCCATGAAACTCAGAATACATGGCCATGGCCCCATGATGCTACATTCAAAGACTCATAAGATATTGCATTTGATTTTTATATCCTGCCATTTCTGCCAGGATCCTGTGAGGCATCAGACACTGAACTGGTTTTGCTAGTTGCGTTTGCTCATTTATTTTTTCCTGAGGACTGATCATAGGACCTTCAGATTCAACTACATCATCAAGCTATTCATTCATTCATTCATTCACTCACTCATTCATTCATTCATTCACTCATTCATTTACAGAAAGCATCTGACTAAATCACTAAGTTGCACAAGCTGGTATCAAACTTGCTATTCTCCTGTCTCAGTCTACCTGAATGCTGACCTCACAGGTACAAGCCATCATGCCTGGCTTAGGGAATTAGTTATAAAAGGATTTCAGTTTACATTTCACTGTAACCCCTGTGTGGAGACTTAAAATTATACAAAACACAGAAGTGATCCAGGTGTCACACCGATGGTACCCAGACCAGAGCAACAGGAATAGTGTGGACTACAATATTTTTCTTGGTAGCTGGCTGTGTTGGTACATGCCCATCATCCCAGAACTTTGAAAGGCTAAGGGAGGGCCATAAGTTCAAACCCAGCCTGGGCAATGTAGACTCTATCATAATCAATCAATCAATCAATCAATCAATTGTGATGTAGTGTGAAGACACTAGATTGAACCCTCCATACAAAAAAGAAAATACCTTGGCTTCAGCTAAGTATATTTATGTTTAAAAGCGGTTGTCCTTATTGTAAAGTATCTAGCCATTCATTCATCCATTCATCAAGTGAGACCCTTAACGAACACCTATGATATTCCATGCACTATAAGAGCTGTTGGGAATATAACCACGAACGAAACACCATGATGATATTAGAATGTATTCAACAGAGTGATCAGACTTGTTTTGACTCTGTGAAAGCTAACCGAATTAAAGAAATTTGAACTGAATTCTGAAGGGTTGGTAAATATTGAAAAGCAAATAGAAGCAAAAAATACCCAAGGCCAAGAGCACTAAATACACAAGTTTTCCAGAGCTGGAAGAAGCATTCCATACTCCTGTAACAATAAGGCCCTCAGTCCAATGACGGTTTATAATCTGAGGGCCACCGTAAAGCTTATCATGATCTGTGAGGCCACATTAAAGATTTTGTTCTTAGCCTCTGAATGATGGGAAAAAATGATGTATTTGATGGAAAAAGGTTGCACAGTATAGCATTTTAAAATATTCTATTATCTAGAGCTTGGAATTCATTTTCCATAGAAATAACTTAATAGTAGCTCTGCAAAGCCAGAATAATATTATTAGCACAATGTATCCAGCTAAACAGACTATTGAAAAGCTTGCTTTGGTTGCCAACTACCATTTATGACTTGGTTTCTATAGGGAAATACATTCCAAATCCCAGACAACCTAATTACAAATGACATTTCTGGGGACAGGCTACAATCTACTTAGACTTGTGAAAAGCCTACAACAGTTTCTTATCAAACGTTGTTAAGAAAGGTGAGTAATGGACTTCTAATTTTGAGATTTCAGAATGGAGATCTTTCTGCCCCCTTCTGCTCTTGGAAATGTTAGAATAAAAAGAAATGCAAGTGCTGTGGTAAAACTAGAAGAAGTGTATCATTAGGCTGGACATTATAAAACTAGATAGGACACATTATCCTGGTATATTAAGGAAAGACTGGGGTGCACACATCAAAGGGGTGGACTGGTGATAAGAAAATACATCTATGGCTCCATAACATAACAGAATTAGTGGGACAGATGAAAAATCTGCCACATGCCCTACAAAGCTAAGCCCCTTGGGGTCAGTTTTAGTATTAAGGCACATATGGTTAGGACGGTCCCTGAATATACTGTGGAATCGCAGACAACTAATGAATGAAATGACTAAATGAAGAGTTAAGGAGTCAGGATCTTGTGTGTGTGTGTGTACACACCCATTAGAATAAAAGAATCTTTCGACACTGATCTTTGCTGGCTAAAATAACTAAGGTATAGAGCCAGCACTTGTACCATAAAGAATGTCACAATAAAATGGGAGCATTGCTCACTTAAAGCAATGGCCATTCCCTCATTTCTAATAAAACCATCTGCAAATATTTAAAGAAAGTAGAAATCATGATCATGGTATCTCCCCTGCCAGAAAACAGCTTATTCTAATGGCTCCTCCATTGTTGTCTCTTCCTTTATTTGGGAAGTTACTGGTTGTTTTCTCCCCTGTTTGTAATGTTTTCAATTAGCATTAGTATTAGCCTGATGTTAGGTAAATGGTGACAGAAGTAGTGGTCTCTAGTTTGTATTCCCCAAAGCACTTATGCAAATTCCTTAGGCTGTACTTTTTTTTTTTTTCTTTCAATTTTTTATTGTTTAAATTTAGCAATGGTTATATTACATATTTTCATCATCAGATCAGTTTAGATTAATACATATAGGTATATAAGATTGATCAAACAATTAAACATTAACCTTTCTAAATCCACATTACTTTTTTTTTTCTTTTCCCCTTT